>JAMQGT020005123.1:0-10106 GCA_024447675.2 Pterophyllum scalare
TTATGTTGTGTCTGACTTCGTTCATTACGTATTGCTGCAGCTGTTTTCAGTGGGTGACAGGCCACCAAGGATTTATTTTTTATTTATTTTTTTTACTATAGAACAATGCTGATTTAATACATGCTGATATTGGATTTGCGTCATGTTGCTGAAATAAGTGAGACCTTCCCTGTAAACCATGTAATATTGTTGGTGGTACGTCATGCTCCAAAACCTGTATATATCATTCAGCATTAGCAGTGCCTTCATATTACCCTTGTTCACTACCTGGACACCCCCCCTCCTCCATATTATCATTGGTGCTTGGCTTTTGAACTACGCACTGATTGCAGTCATGCTCCCTTACCTCCTTAATAAAGAGCATTCAATGTGATTTCCAAAAAGAATATAAATTTAAAATAAATACGAGATAGTTTTCTTCCTTCAGTTTGCCTCAATCAATTTTAAATGAGTTTGGGCCTGATCAATGGTATTTTTGGATTGTGATTCTATGGCTTTTTTGTCATTTTGAGTGCTAATATGATGAAACGTGCTTTGAAACAGAGGTTCTCAAAAGTGACACTGGCAATTTATGGCACTGGGATGTGTCTGCTTTAATCCAGAACACAATCCAGTGCCTTGCCTCAACTTCACATCTTTTTTAAATGATATCATATGGAGTGGATGCTGAAATCCCCAAATTCTTTGCAATTTGATAATGAGAACTAATGGTGGAACTAGGAGAGGAACCAGAGAGTAGGTTTGAACCATCTGGTTGGCTAGGGCTTTTCTATATGGAGACTGCATGGTTTCCCTGTGTATATGTAAGTATGCTTTAGTTTCCTCCCACAGCCAAAAGTTGTTTGGCAATGTTCAGTCACTACGGAAAATGTATATTCTCTGACCAACTGATGAATGGTTGCTGGAGGTGGGTTGCTGTCACTAGGTTGCAAAGAGGATGCTGCACCAAAAACCTCCTTCTGATTGCTTTGGTTGCTAGCAGATTGCAAAAGTCACCCCTAGTTTGCATGGAAGATGCAGACTTATCAGAAAACACACTCACATACCTTTTGTGACCAGTTTCATCTAGCAAGCAACCTCTTGCAACCACTCACAAACTGGTCAGGGATTACATACTGGAGCTTTAACAACTGATTTCCCAGCAATTGCCAACAACTTCTCACAATCAGTTTGGGAGTACTCATTTTCCCTAGCATCTGGTGATTGTCAGGGGGTCACCAACCTTTTTGTTTTTAAAACAAAATAATGTAATTGTCTGTGAAACTAATCCATTGTAAGGTGTTCCACTGTTTTATTTCCTTTACCTTTTTTAACATTTTTTCAAATTTCTGTCTTTACATCAGAGATTGTCTTTGTACCATTTTCAGTTAATACATGTTTTGATTAAATTGCAAATTATTGCATTCTGTTTTTAATCACATTATGTACAGCATATTAGGGCTGCAATGATTTCTCAAGTAACTTGAATGATTCAATTATAAAAAATCCTCGACCCAAATTTGTTGCTTCGATGCTTCATTTAAACTCTGCAGCGCTCAGGTGTCACAGTGAAAGTGAGGCATTACACCCACGTTAGCAGCATTAACGTTCTCCGTTGCTGCAAAGGATTGGAAAATACGACCCTTTAACACAGAGTAGATCATTGCTGACACGTTTTTCCACGCCACCACTGCTCTCTACACCCGTGTGTGTGTGTGTGTGTGTGTGTGTGTGTGTGTGTGTTTGTGCTCACTGGGCTGAGGGTTTCAGCTGTTAGCTACGGGAATGGATTGCGCTAACCACACTTTGATAGTGCACACCACCATTAGCACTAGCAATCGTTCGGTATGCTTCAATCCCTGATTTGCGAATAAAAATAGATCTGCAATAGAAACATATTTAGGAGGATGGTGTGGATACAAAGCATTACAACATTAAGTGCATGAAGCCCCCAATTAAAAAAAAAACAAACTAATAACACACCAGCAGCAGTTGTTTCACGTGCAGTCTGTCAGCACATGCCCCAGATGGTGAGCTCAGGTGGAGCGAAAGGAAACATTTTTCTAGCATCCAAAGCAGCAGCCTTTTCCCGTCTAACTGGGAAACAGCTGGAAGAGCCCTTCATCAGCCAACTGATCAGCAAGTGTTAACACCACTGTTTATTTCACACAGCGAAAAATCTGCAGTTTATCTACGGAAGTTAAAACATGCAGATGAACTGTTAATAAGGCAAAAGTATTTCTTATCTGATTGCTCAATTAATCGATGGAATAATCGATAGAATACTCAATTACTAAAGTAATTGATAGTTGCAGTCCTACAGCATATACACTTTTTGGAAACAAGGTTGTATAGAGGGAAACTACTTTTACTTAATTTAGACAAGAAATGCCCACATTCACCTACAAAGTTAACAAGCAGAGGTGTGGGGAAGTAAACAGCATCAGTATTTCATGTACTGTGCTTTATTTATCAGCCAAGATTCTGTCCTGAATGATTAAATATTAAAGCTCAAATTCACTAAATAGTTTAGATTTGGGCAATTTGTTTGTAGTTTGTAATGTATGAAGACAACTCAATTAAAGTATCTCCACAAAGTCAGGCTTGTGGAGAGCACCAAACATGTACCAGTGACGTGTTGAGAAATATGTTTGAACAGGTTTGACCTGCAGCAAATCCACTGTATGCTACTTACAGTATACAGCTTAAAGTCTGCTGCTAAAGGCTGGGTGACAGATATACAGAGTACGTGCAGAAGTCTTGTGGAGTTCATATTTCATTGGGTTGAGGCTGTTGGCCTCAGCCCAATAGCATATTATAGGAGGGATGATCGGGATGTGTTGGCATATCAGTGTATATTTGGTGAGTTAAAACAGGGATGCTGAAAAGTAACTAACGTGAGACTCCAGAAATTAATAGCTCAAAAGTAGAAGAGCAGCAGTGGTAGAGGGATGTATTTAGGCTAGACAGCACAGTCACTGTAAAATACAGTACTTACATTTATATACAGTATACAAAACTTAGATTTGTAAAATAGATGACAAATTTGATCTGGACACAAGAAGGAAAAGCAGGGTAGTGGAGGACAAATGACTCTTACTTGAAGGACACCGAAGAGGTATGAATGACTCTTCTTTTAATGAAATAGGTGGTAAATTTGCCATAATGCACCACTCTTTTCCTATTGCCATCTATTTTGAAGAGGTTTTCGGGTCAACCTTATCTGTGTGCAGACACACACACACAGCTGGAGCTGAATAAAACTCTGCAGTAACACACACACACACAGAGAGAGAGAGAGAGAGAGAGAGAGATACAGGAATTCAATATCAGTGCTTCAGTTGCAGCTAGATCCTTTCCCTCTGTCACATGCGCGCACACGCGCACGCACACACACACACACACACACACACACACACACAAAAAAACTCCAGCCAACTTCTTAGGGTGGCATTGTTCAAATACACAACTGCCCCAGCTATGATTAATTCATTATAGGACTAGGCATAGTATGCTGTCTGTGTGTGTGTGTGTGTGTGTGTGTGTGTGTGTGTAAGGAGACAAAGACAAACAGTACGGGAGGAGAGAAAAAATGAGAAAATATGTCAACAGAGATGGAGGAATGGGGGGGGGGGTCAGAAATTTAGAAAGTCAGAGGAGTACAGAAAAACAGACCGAAAAAGAGAGACAGAGGGCATGACCGGTTTAGATTATTAGTGCTCCCTAGTGGTCAGCTGGTGGATTTATTCATATGATTTATTACACTGTCCCTGCTCTGGGATTTCATGTTTGCTCCCACTCACATTCTTCTCATTTTGTATTTATCGTGTGTGCAACTTTGAAATTGCTGCTGCCATCGACTTTGAGCCTCTTAAGTAGGCTTGATATATACCCATCCCCACTCCACCTCCATTCCCATCCACACAACAAGACTCCTCCACACATCATCAGCTCCCCACCAGCTCCCCTCAAGCCAACTCAAACATACAAACAACCTAACAATGAATTTTGAGACAGACTAATAAAGGCAATTGTGTTGATGTATGTAGCTGTTAGGCATGGCTACTGTGCACCAATGGACAGCGTTTCGCTGGGCTCTATCCCCATTGTTCCATCTGAAGCAGAGTTAGGAAAACACTCCATTTATCGTATGTCAAACAACAGCCTTGTGTTTTCATATAAATGTTAATGCTCTCTCCCTGTGCACACTGTTTAGTCCAGGGGGGTTCTCTCAATAAAAGGAAGAAGGAGCTGCAGCCAAAGGAAGAAAGACTACAAGGGAGCTGAAGAATAAGAAAGTAATCCAGCTTTTCACTAAAATCCTGTTTTTCAAAATGTCACATTGGATTAATAAAGGCCATGGTCATGGAGTTCTGTTTTGTCCAGCTGAGGAAACAGGGGAGTGAACAAGAGGATTACAAAAGTGGCTACAAACAATTTCTTAACTGAAATTTGTATTTCTTTAGAATGAATATTACTGGTAGATTTGTAGAGTTAAAGTAATCAAAATACAATATTACAGTACCTGCAAGAGCTAGGCAGCTAGGACTGGTTTGCTACAGTGAGGACCAAGTTTATTTGGTTTCCCCAGGCACTGTTTGACTTAAGTCTAAAGAGTAGCACACTTCTAGCTTTTAAAACAGTCCCATTGTTTTCTACACTCACCAGCTCTGTAAACCTGTTTAAATGATTAAAGCAAACCTCTATCCAATTAGTCACATGACTCTGTGGATTTAGGCATGTAGGCATGATCGCAACAACCTGCTGAAGTTCAAACTGAGCATCAGAATGGGGAAGAAAAGTGATTTAAATTACTTTGAACACGGCATGTTTGTTGGTGCCACACAGGCTGGTATTCAAAAACTGATCTACTGCAATATTCATGGACAACCATCTCTGGGATTTACAGAGAATGGTCTGAAAAAGAGAAAATAGCAGCAATAGCAGCAATTCTCTGGGTAAAAATGCCTTGTTGATGCCAGAGGTCAAAGAAGAATGGCCAGAGTGCTTCAAGCTGAAGGCAACAGTAAATCAAATAACCACTCATTACAAATCAAAGTTTGCAGAAGAACATCTGAATGCACACCACGCTGAAACGTGAAGAAGATGGGCCACGGCAGCAGACGACCACAACAGGTACCACTCCTGTCAGCAAAGAACAGGAAACTGAGGCTACAGTTAACACAGGCTCACCAAAATTGCACAATAGAAAATGGAAAAACATTGCCTGGTCTGATGAGTTTTGCTGCGACATTCAGATGGTATTGATCAGAATTTGGCATTAAATGCATGAAAGCATGTATCCATCCTGCCTTCTATCAAAGGTTCAGGCTGTTAGTGTAATTGTGTGGGGGATATTTCCTTGGCACACACTCTGGGCCCCTTAGTACCAACCGAGCATTGTTTAACCAAAATAGCCTACCATAGAGTATTGTCGCTGACCATCTTCAGCATGCCCATCTTCTGATGGCTGCTTTCAGAAGGAAAAAGCACCATGTCACAAAGATCAAATCATCTCAAACTGGTTTCTTGGCAATGAGTTCACTGTACTCAAATGGTCTCCACAGTCATTAGATTGCAATCTAATAGAGCACCTTTGGGAAGTGGAAGTGGTGGAAAAGGAGACATGGATAATGATGTCCATAAGTGCATGTGGCACCAGGACACCCTAGGCCACAGGTCGATGAGGAGCTGAGCTGTCAAATGATTACCACCTGGTGGTGAGTTGGATCAGGTAGCAGGGAGGTTGCTGGACAGACTTGGCACACCTGAACTCATAGTGAGCACTGGGAACACCTGTCAGAGTCACC
Organism: Pterophyllum scalare; assembly: GCA_024447675.2. NCBI lineage: Eukaryota > Metazoa > Chordata > Actinopteri > Cichliformes > Cichlidae > Pterophyllum > Pterophyllum scalare. Next base: position 5,790 of record JAMQGT020005123.1, read on the forward strand.
ACTCCGTGAGCTCATCAACTCCCACCTCCACCAGAACTTAGACAAACATTCCAAGGAGGCTGAGGACATGAGTCCACATGGCCCATGATCCACACTGCCATTGCTAAGGTTACACAGGACTGTGACTACAAGGTGGTTGTGACTTGGACACCGGAGGTGAAGCGAGTCATCAAGCTGAAGAAGGAGTCCCATCAAGCCTTGTTAGCCTGCGTGACTCTGGACGCAGCTGATGGTTACCAACAGGTCAAGTGGAATGCAGCTCGGGCGGTGGCTGAAGCAAAAATATGGGTGTGGGAGGAGCAATGCAGTTTTCATCCTGGTTGTGGAATGCCGGACCAGCTCTTTATCCTCTCAAGGATATTTGAGTGTGCGTGGGAGTTTGCCCATCCAGTCTACATGGGCTTGAGAGAGCTGAGCATAAAAGCCAAGCTGTAGATTTATTGATTGATCTACATTCCCACCTTAATCTATGGTCACGAGCTCTGGGTAGTGACTGAAACAACGAAATTGTGTATAAAAGCGGCAGAAATGACCTTGCTCTGAAGGGTAGCTGGCCTCTCCCTCAGAGACAGGTTGAGGAGTGCACAGAGTTATTTACTGTAGTCATGACAGCTGTTAACTCCTTTTACCGAATCATTACCGCATTATTTGTCCTTTGCTATAATGTTCAACAGTTAAGTGCTGTAGCATTATGGTGAATCTCCATAATCTCCTCATAGAAATAAAATTTTAAAAAATATATTTTAAAAAAAACACCCACAAATTTTCACCTTTAGTTGCATCTCAAAACTGTGAACCAGCCTTAAAATTAGAAGCTGCAAACAAACTCTACACCAAGAACACAGCTAGTGAATGCTTCTGCCCATACCGAGCACAGAGATCAAGGCAAGCTTGAAGAGAAACAAGCAGCCAATCCACAGGGATCGCTGCTCTCTCTGTCTCCTCAGGTCCCTCACTCATCTACTCATCTTGTGATCTGTTCCTTTCACTTCTTCATCCATCCCTCTATATTTCTTCCCTTTTTACCTCTCAAAGGCATGCAAGTAAAACTTCTCTCATTCGCACCTTCGAGACAGTCAGGCATGCTAGAATAAACATTTCATAATGGAACTATTGATTTGCTGTGGGTATTTTTTTTTATTGCAGGTAAAACTATTCTCAAGGTGATGGAGGTGATAATTTGAAGGGCTTTTTTTATTTGTTTATTTATTTTGTTAAATCAATGAAAGCCAGAAAAGAGATGAGAAAAGCACAGATAAATGAAGAATTTAAAAAAAAACAAGAAAAACAATTATTAAAAGTGCATTTAATATTAAAACAGATAGTGATAATAAAGCCATGTTCAAAATCCTCTTTAGCCAAGCTAAGTTAGGATGACTAACTTCATTAAAAAAAAAAAAAAAAGTAAATGAAAAAAAAAATCACTGTCAAAAAGGAGTCAGAGAGGAACATTTGGTATCAGTCTTCAGCTTAAAAATCTATTTTGAAATCCTAGAATTTGCTGAAAAATAAATATTTTCAAAATGGCAAAAGGAAAGCATATCAGGATACAAACAAATTATGTCTGTGATGCTAGTATATGTCATATTTCAGAGCCTGCATCTTCACTTTTTTCTTTAAAAAGGTACAGTTCATAAAATCTCACTGCTAGATATCAGTAGATTGCAGATGGCAGTCAAGTAAATTCTGTTTTCTTAACCCTCCCAATTCATGTACATGATCCTAGCGACAATTACCGCTGTAGGACCAACAACTCTGGCCTCTGTTCATCTGTAGTGAGTGTAGGCCGTCAGTCCGCTACTTACCTCAGTTGTCAATATGCAGGGGGTCCATGTGCACGTCTCTTTAGCCAGGAGGAGGTTGTAAAACTTTGTGATAGGAGTCCAATAAAAATTGATGAGTCAAATAAGCTCATTTCTGTCAGATGACAGCAATACTGAGGCAAGTTGTTGAACTTTCTGCTGTTTTTTTGCCAGGGATGGCTGCTTTTAGCTGGCATTAGTGAAACTCTGAAGTGGATCTAACATTGCTGGACTCAGACACTTGGCAAATAAGCTCTCAAACCTCAAAAAAATTACTTACTGTCCCTATAAAAGCTAAAAAAAAAAAAATCCCCTTACTTTATTTGTATTAATTGTATCATTTCTATGGTGTTGGCAAGAAAGCAACAGCTCCTCTTACTGGCTGAAATAAAATACACTAATTAACTCTTAATCCCGTAATTTGCCTCTTATCATTTGTTTTTATTAACCAGAGCTTCCCGGGTTGTGTTTGTGGTCCATTTGTTGTCAGAGAAGTGTTGACCAATCAGTAACCATCATATAGAATAGAAAGTCTTGGTCTGCTGCTTGAAACACTGGTACACCCAAAATATTGCCCATCACCCTATAAGGCTAAGTCAAGTGAGCGAATTAGCCAAAGGGCAGCTCGAAATAACAAGCAAGTAGAACAGAAAATCTCAAATAATACATATGTTAATATGTAATGAGTTGATACCTGTAAGTGGACCCTAAGTCCCAAAACATTTAACTCATTTGTCCCAAGAAGCTTGTAGACTGGAATCATCATAGCATTGCCATTTCTGAAGTTATCAGGCTAACTAAGTAATCCTGTTTAGTGCAATGCCATTAAGTGGACTGTTGCTTCTGAAAGGCAGTTGTTTTTAAACAGTTTTAGCACACTATAATACTGCAATATGGCAAATATGAAAAAAGTATAAAGGGGTCTGAATTCCTTATTAACATAATGTTTGCTTTATTGTAGGCTGTAATAAGCATGGCAGGAGCATGTTTAGGTTTTCGAAACCTCGCAATGCATAGCTTAAGTCTATGATGACAACCTCTGACAGCATGACACATGAGACCCAGAAACCTCAAGTGGTTTGGGTGGCCACATTAAAGCCTACTAAAGAAAATGAATTCCCTTCATCTTTTGCTCACTCCCTCAAAATTTCTCTGCTGTCTCACTTGAAAACATGCTTCGCAGTACTGCACCCCCCTCACATTTATTTTTTTCTCTCTGTATCTTGAAAACCCCTCTTCTTCTCTTCTCTCTTATGTTTCCCAGCATTGTGCTTTGATTTTTCACCCTGCTCCCCCTCTCTCCCCTCTATTTCATTGTGTAATTTTACAGGCTCTCAGGGTGCTTTGTATCCCCCAGACACAATGCCATCCATTCATATTACATCAAGAGACAGTGACACCAATTATTTAAAGGGTCCATAAGGCTGCACAACCCCATGATCCAGAGGATGAAGGGAAAATAGAGACAGATGGACAGAGAGCTAGGAGAAATATGAGAGAGATTTGAGCTCAGTTTAGGGTGAAATTAGATGTAGGAGGTCTGGTGAAGTTTTGAGGAAGACAAAAACTTCAGCAGTTGAAACTGTCAGATCAGAATAATTGTTGCAAAAATGTATCTGATCTGCCAGTCTCAACTTCAATTAAGGCTTTGATGTGTTATTATCCATTCATCCATCCTCTTTCGCTTATCCGGGGCCGGGTCGCGGGTGAAGGAGCCTAAGCAGAGAAGCTCAGGCTCCAGCCACCTCCTCCAGCTCATCCAGAGGGACCCCAAGGCCTTCCCAGGCCAGCCAAGAGATATAATCTCCCCAGCGTGTCCTGGGTCTACCATGGGGCCTCCTCCCGGTGGGACATGCCCGGAACACCTCATCCAGGAGGCGGCAAGGAGGCATCCTAATCAGATGCTCGAGCCACCTCAACTGACTCCTCTCGATGTGGAAGAGCAGCAGCTCCACTCTGAGCCCCTCCCAGTTGGCCGCACTCCTCACCTTATCTATAAGGGAGAGGCCAGCCACCCTTCAAAGGAAACTAATTTCTGCCCCTTGTATTCGTGATCTTATTCTTTCGGTCACTACCCAAAGCTCGTGACCATAGGTGAGGGTAGGAACATAGATCGACCGGTAAATTGAGAGCTGCGCTTTTACACTCAGCTCCCTCTTCACCACGACAGACCGGTGCAGCGTCCGCATCACTGCAGAAGCAGCCCCGTTCTGTCTGTCGATCTCCCGCTCCCCTCTCCCGCCCCGAGATACCTGAACTCCTCCACTTGGGGCAAGAACTCGTCCCTAAGCCGGAGAGGGCACTCCACCCTTTTCCGGCTGAGGACCATGGCCTCAGACTTCGAGGTGCACACTCGGTGCCGCTTCACACTCTGCTGCGAACCGTTCCACTGCAAGCTGGAGGCCACCCCCTGATGAAGCCAACAGGACCCCATCATCTGCAAAGAGCAGAGAGGAGACTCTGAGGCTACCAAGGAAGAAGCCTTCCGCCACCTGGCTACACCTAGAAATTCTGT
>JAMQGT020005124.1:0-11875 GCA_024447675.2 Pterophyllum scalare
TCAGTTTAATTCACAATGTTCACGTGTGATCTTGCAACGGTCCTGTTCACGCTTGATTTTGCGGGGCTACAGAAATCAAAATGGAGACCAGCGTGAACCTGAGGGGGAAGAAGAAGAAAAAGGAAGCTTAAAGGACAATTTTGGGCTTCCTATTAAACATAAAATCCCAGGATCTTTGAAAGGACTTGTCATGCTGACAACATGAAGACAGATATTTGAACACAGGAAGTGCTTTAAGCAGCTGATCAGATCGATAAAACATCTGAATTATAATATTTTGCTGTGTACACTTTTTATGTGATTTCTGCAAACCCATTAGTGGAAGGAAACGGCACTATGAGACACGTTGAATACATGACATTTAAGAATAACTCTTCTGGTTTATATGCAAAAAGAATTATCGCTTTAACGATCTAATAAGGCCTGAATTACAGTTCTGTGTTGGTCCTACGTACATAACCAGAAATCCCCTCTGAACCCTGTGCTGTAACATATGACCTAACCTGATGTTCACCTCTTGAGAAATGTAACTACACATCCACAAGGATTTTGATTACTATAGCCTTCAGAGGGAACTTTCAGTTACAAATGTAGGTAGAAGTCTAATTCAGGCCTAATATACACCCTTCTAAAGAGTGCAGTATGTACTTTCTCGAATTTGTTTACCATGGAAATGTTTTGTGGCTGTTCTAGGATATGGTTACCAAAAAGTATTTGTAGAAATGTTAAAGATAATCATAGAATATCAGGCTCTTACAGCATGTTTAAAGCAGTTTGGATTTAATGAATTTGTTAATATTAAAAGCCTATTTTTGCTGGAATCTTTAGTAACCCCCAAGGGATTAATAAAGATTAATAATAATAACCCAGGGGGACTGAAGGTATTTGAAACATTTTCTCACTTTAAACTGAGATGTTTTTTTCTACTGTGAATAAAATAGGAGTTTATGAGATTCTGTTTTTTTATTTTACAATAGAGCGTACAGTGTCCCAGCTTTTTGGATCAGGGTTTTATTTCTGGTCTCTAACATCATGAACATCCTGTCTTCCTGTTTCAGGTCCATTCTACTCTTCACCAGCAACTGCTGCAGGTCAGAGGTCAGCTGCTCTTATACCCTCATACCTGTTTAAACGTTTGGAGGTGATGTGATGGAAGCTTCTTAGTGTGATGTTGCTCAGCTCAAGCTTTCAAACATCTCCACCAGCTGCACCTTCCTCAGATACTAAGGGAACATGCAGCGGTTAAATACCTGGAGGTGGCTGTTGTCTTGAATGGTTGCTGGTTGTCTGATTGCTGGGTTTCCTCTGCATTACTGTAGGCTCTTTACCTTACACCTGGAGGCCACTGTTGCGGTGATCTGGTGCTATATAAATAAAGTTGAATTGAATTGAATAGTTTAAATAAAGTTGATTTTTTTTTTATGTTTCTGACTTCAGTTGCATTGTTTCACAGATCAATAATATTGATTAATCTCTGAGTAGAACAGTTGTGAATGGTTCATTTAAACATATGAGCGATTCCACAATCTATGTGGATATTTCCAATAAGCAATAATAACTGTGATCAGTGATCAGGACTGTTAAAAATCAGCTGTGCAGAGTATTGATCAGTGATCGGGGTTGTTCCGGATGTTCTGTGATGGCAGCTCTCTCTCTCTCTCTGTCTCTCTCTCTCTGTCTCTCTCTCTCTCTCTCTCTTTCTCTCTCCCTCACGCACACGTCGAGCTGCCTGCACGCACAGCTCTGATCACTCTCATTGGTTTTGTATCAGCTGATCGGAGCGGGTTCGGCTCTGGGTTCGGCTCCGGGTCGGCCCCCCTGTGCGGGTCTAGTTTGATCCGGTTTCTTCTGGTCTGGGCTGTTTGTTCCGGAACTTTTCGGACTCTTCGGTTAGCTGTTAGCTATTAGCCTCTCCAAGCTGCAGCGGATCGATTCTTCACTCGGAACCTTCGACCTCATTGTCCCCGTTTCAGCCCGAACTGTGCCCCGGCCTCCCGACCCGGACTCTCGGCTCAGCTCCGACCCGACAGGCGGTTCGGTTAGCGGAGCGGCTGAGCTGACAGGCTAGCCGTTAGCCTGAGCTAGCTGGTAGCATGCCCGCGATGCTGGAGAGGAACCCGGAGGGCAAGAGGAGAGGCCGAGCCCCAGGAGGAGGCCCCGGCGGCGCGAAGACCCTGTCCGGTAATGGAACCAGCACCAACAGCTGCTGGGAAGAAGGAAGTTCAGGCTCGAGCAGCGACGACGAGCATGGTGAGTAGCCTCGATCACCGCTGCTGCTGCTGAGAGTAATCTGTGTATTATACCGAGTATTGAGTACTGTTTGTGTACACAGGTGGAGGAGGGATGCGGGTCGGACCGCAGTATCAAGCCGTGGTTCCGGACTTTGACCCGGGTAAGACTCCAAAGGACTCGGGAGCCTCGAGGCGGAATGGTAGCCTCGAACAACACCAGTTCTAAAGTTCGCGGTGCTGATTCCGGTCCTTGCGTGCTGGTTCCAGGTCCACGTGTGTGTCTGGTTCTGGTTCTGGGTCTGGGTTTGTTAATCTGTAAGTTTATGTTTTTATTCATTAGAAGCAGCTCAAGGCTCTTCCTCTTCCTCCTCCTTCTTCAATGACAAACTTTACAGAAACAGTCACTGAAGGTCACATAAAGACCACGGAAACAATGATTAGGTAAATGAGCACCTGTTTTATTAGGTCCTTTCCTGCCCTTTGTTAAATAGTGACAGTTTTCCAGAGACTCCTCCCCTGTGAGCTGCTCCTCCTTTAAGTCTGAGGTCCTACAGCCCAAAAACCTGCTGCAGGTCCAACACCTTCAAAGCTTCAGACTTTGGGTGCTTTAACTCAGAAACCTTGACTCTGTCCTCACAATACCAGTAACAGTAATCAATATTCACTCCAGAAGTTTGAACAAATTCCTGAAACCCTTTCAGAAAACAACTTCCTGATGGGTCAACGTGACCAACACTCTGGAATCAACATCAGACCACCTACTCAGATGAAGCTGCACAGCAGCTCTCCAAGAGGTCGATTGGGGCTTTGCCTTGTTTATTTACCTCACATTAAAGCTTCAGTCATACATCTGTTGCAATGCTACGATGCAGTGGCGGATGTCAACATTTATACCTGAGCAGGTGTGCCTGCGTTGCTTTGGCAGAAACACTAGATGGCAGAGGAGTTTTTCTGCAAATTGATCCATTTGCTTCCAGATGATCAAAAAAAGAAGCAGAAGATGAAGTACCTGGAACCCATAGGGTTGAACGGGCCACTCATCGTCATCTTGGTCTGCACCGACATGACGTGCTGTTAAATTTTCATGTGGGCACAGGTGAGGTTCAAATTAGTCCCACTGTGCTTTGTGTGACTCAGTGATGCAGGTAACAAGATCAGTGATGCAGCTTTAATACCTGAAGACAACATCAGCTGTTCCATGTTTAAAAATACTTTATTGATTGATTTCTAATCAGCAAACATTTCAACTCAAAATCGTCTGATAACCGTACAGCATTCTACCCGCCACGTACCGGAACCAGAACCAGCACCACCACGGCATGAATCCCTCATGAACATCCCTGTGTGACCCTGAAACCGATTGCCTTATTGATCGTGAGATTCTTCATCAGATTCTGCTGATGTTGGATGTGAGAATGTTTCTGATCAATTATTTCACTAACATGTGCGTGCCTGTGTGTGTGTGTGTGTATGTTTACAGATGTGGCCCGGGCAGCTCATCTCAGGGAGAACCTGGGGATGCTGGTTTGGATCCCCAACAGCTGCTTGAACCAGACTCAGTGTAAGAAACAATTGATTCACCTGAGAACACCTGGCTGTGAGCTCCACGCTGCGCCAAGGCTTCAGAAGCTGATGCTGTTGTGTGTTTTTTCTGTTGCAGTGGATGAGTACATCGCCATTGCCAAAGAGAAACACGGCTACAACATGGAGCAGGTAAACATTCACACCCGAGCGTCTTTTTTATGTGGTGTCACATTTAGACACCAGTTCATGCCCGCCATCCTCAGTCACACCTTTACAAAGCAACACATGACTGTGTTCTCCACAGAGGCTTTACCTGGGCAGCAACAGGTGCACAGGTGTACTGTGATTCATGTTACCTTTGATTGAGTCCCAGTCTTCTCAGTCATATTTTGGAGGTTCAGTCGCTGCTCAATCAGCTGGCCCCGCCCCGCCCCTTCCTGTGGTGTGTTTGGCTTCCTGCTGTGTTGTTCCTCCTCAGCACCTGAACTGGGACACACCCAGTATCTTCAGACTCCTCCTCCTCCTCCTTGTTGGACTGCAGCTGCAGCAGGTGGAGAGGCTCAGATCCTTTTTCTCATTTATTCTGAGAACCATGAAGGATCTCAGAGGAGCTCCTGTAGAAGGGTTCAGATCGAGTGCTGTCCACATCATTCTTATATATACTTATATTTCATCAGCAGGGTCATAAGATCAGTGATGAAGGTCATCACTGAGCTCCATGTATCCAGAGCTTCACCATCTCTAACCAAACACCTTCTGATGAATATTTTCTGTGAGAATGTCTGCTGAGGAGGACTTTCACAGTTATTTTAAGTTTTTAAGACTAAATCCACATTATAGTCAAAGGTTAGTAGCAAGTTGGTGACCGTCTGTGTTTCACAGTGATGGTTTATCTTCTTCATCGGGTTCTCTTTGCTGTGCGGGAAACAAAATCTGAGTTCTGTTGGGAACATTTTGAGGAGTGTGGTGCTCTGTCCTGCTGTCATGTGGGCAGGTGGTCCTGATGTCCAGCTTGCTCTGTTTTTAAACTTGCCTTGACGTCACTGTCACGTGTTCAGCTGTTAGGGTCCCTGAAATACAGAGGAAGTGTTCAGTGTTTGTAGGGATGGTGCAGATCACCACCCCAAATGTCCTTCAGTATATAGAATGCAGATATTTTACCTGTCTCACCTGTCTCAGGCACTGGGGATGCTCTTCTGGCACAAACACAACATTGAGAAGTCTCTGGCTGACCTGCCGAACTTCACTCCATTTCCTGATGAGTGGACAGTGGAGGACCGCGTGCTGTTCGAGCAGGCCTTCAGCTTTCATGGGAAGAGCTTCCACCGGATCCAGCAGATGGTACCAGTACACCCAGTTCAAGTCTCTCACTATGACCAGCACACCCAATTTGACCAGTAGCTCATTGGTCACCTGCTGTCTGTCTGTAGTTACCTGATAAGTCGATGGCCAGTCTGGTTCGGTTTTATTACTCATGGAAGAAAAGTCGCAGTAAAACCAGCCTGATGGACCGCCAGACCCGGAAACACAAAAGAGAGCGAGACGACAGGTGAGTTGGAACCTACACAGGTGCGGGTGCTACCTGATTGGCTGATTATTCTCAATATAAACGTTTGTGTTTCAGTGATGATGAAGTCGAGGATGGTAATGGAAATTCTCCAAGTGACTCCGAGTTGGACCCAAATAAAGACGAAAGGAAGGAGGTAAATGATTTAATGTTTACTGTTTATTTACTGGCTGTTTTTTAAATCTGTAAACAAACAGCCAGTAAAAGAGGAGCATACAGGGAGATCAGACCTGTGGACACGCAGGTTAAGAGAGGCACTGAGCTGTCAGCTGATCACCATCTGGTGGGGAGTTTGATATCAGGTGGTGGGGGATGATGCTGGACAGGCCTGGTGAAGGAAGTGTTAGGCCTGGTTATTTTGTGGGACTCCAGAGGCAGCTGACAGGCAGACCAATCAGAGTGTGGCTCTGGTGGTAACCAAGGTAAAAACTCAGGTGTCAAGTCAGTTTATTTCTATAGCACATTAAAACAATCTCAGTTGCCTTGAGGTTATTCTGGCAAACCATCAGGTGATTCAGGAGGGGGACGTAGCTTCCTGCTCACACTGTGGATGGGGTGGGCAGACGGGGTGCCGCTGACCTCACTTGAGGTCAGCGGCACCCCGCGTATCCTCAGTCCTGCTAACACGCCTTCTGTAGAGCAAGCAGTGATGAGGCCCATCGACCACTATCACTTGACAGGTAGATTAAAAAAAAAAAACTGACAGTTTACCTGTGTGACTGTTTTCAGGTGAGTTCAGGATCAGAGAGGTCGGAAGTGAAACCAGCTTCTGGTCTGAAGGTAAGAACATCTGAACATCACCTGACCCTAGCCTGTGTGTTTTTACCTGTCTCTCAGACAGGTGATGGTAAGTTGCTTTTCTCTGTTTACCTGCAGACGGGTGGGAAGGCGTCCCAGCGGAGTGAAGAAACGGCCCCCCAGAGGAATGTTTCTGAACCAACAGGACGTCATTTCTCTGTCGTCCTCGTCGCCTCAGGGACTCATCAGACAGCTCGACTCTCAGCTTGTCTCCATTAAGAGACAGGTGAGTGTTGTCATGGAAACGCAGAAACGGGGCGTTACAATTATCACCAAAAACCTCCCGTTAGTTACTGCTGAAGGAGTGAAAACAGCCAGGGCTGATCAGATGTCTCCGTTTATTGAGCTGGTCGAATGGAAGCAAACTGACTTCTTCTTTGTGATTTAAACAAAAGTCACAAAAATCAAAGCTCACCTGTACGAGCTGCATCAGGTAACAACAGCTTCACTTCTGATCACCTGTGACGCTCTGAAGGATTTCAGCATCACTGGGACTGAACTGTAAAGGGAAAATTTGCCCACGCATAAAGCCAGATATTATAGCCGACAGGAAGACGCGTTTCAGTAGACCATCATCTTGGACTTCCTGCTTCATTTGGCCCAGAACGTGTGTGTGTGTGTGAATACCTGCACTCACCTGGATCAGGTTCCAGCTTCCTGTTCCTGTTTCTAAGCCTCTCATTGGTCCGTCTCTGTTTCAGATTCAGACCATCAAACAGACCAACAGTTCTCTGAAGGAGAAGCTCGGCTCAGGGGTGGACGAGTTCAGGCTGCCTGAGGTAACGGTGGCACCGTAATAACCCAACACAGCAACACGGCAGCCACAGTACAGCAACACAGTACAGCAACAGGGCACAGCAATCCTCCGGTCAATGATGTTATCAGATGGTGATAAAATCTCTAAAGAACGTAAAAACTAACCGTGAAATAATCTGAGAGATTAAAGCCGTGAGACTGGTTAATCTGCTGGTATCTGGCACAGAAACAAAGATCTGAGCTGCAGCGAATGATTCTGTGTCTGAGTCGCTCTCAGTGCTGCTGCTGATTTCTAAGCTGACTCTGAGACTTTAAACAAATTAAAGTTTCCTGTCCCACAGCCTGATGAAGGAGACGTGGAAATCAGAGTGAGATTAATCTGACTGATTGAACAGGTGTGCTTGGTGTGTGTCTGTGTTTCCAGCAGAGACTCAGCAGCAGGTTAGAATCAAGCAGGACAACATTTAGACATTTCCTGCATCAGCACATGAATCTGTGCACGTTCAGTCTGAGCTGCTGTAACTTCACAGCTTCATTCAGAGGTTTCAGTGATGAGCTGCTCGTAGAAACGTGCTCCCGGCAGAGAGTCTGCGTCACTCTGAGAACATGCTGGAAATAAACGCAGTGCTTCCATCTGATTTTAAACTGACAATCTGAACATCACCTATGATGTGTTCAGCATCAGTTACCATGGTGATTTAACAGGAAAAGCACAAAAAAACTCTGACTTTAAGCTCAACACAGTCCGCTGACGTAAACATCACCTATGTCACTGCAGGTTGCTGGTGTTTCTGGTTGCTGGTGTTGCCAGTTGCTGACGTTTGTTTTTTCATGTTTCAGGTGAACCAGAAGTTCAACAACCGTTGGACCACGGAGGAACAGCTGCTCGCCGTCCAAGGTAACACCCGAATCAGGTGACCTCACACCTGAGAGTTCACTTTTTTTTAAAAAAAAGAAAAAAGAAAAGCAACTTTATCAGTTTATTTACTTGATTGAAAATCATAAATCAATAATCTATCGAGCTGTAGACGTGTAACCGCAACCCTTCTGCGAGGCTGTTCTCAAACCTCTCAGTCAGCGATTGGTTGATGATTGTCTACCTTTCATCCAATCCTGTGCAGCCATCAGGAAGTACGGGCGGGACTTCCAAGCCATCTCAGATGTGATTGGTAACAAGTCGGTGGTGCAGGTGAAGAACTTCCTGGTAAACTACAGACGCAGGTTTAACCTGGACGAGGTCCTGCAGGAGTGGGAGGCGGAGCACGGGATGGAGGCGGTGGCAGGGGGAGGCGAGGATGACAAGATGGAGGAGAAGATGGAGGCGTGTCCTACAGAGGAGGACGAGATCACCCCCAAGCAGACCAGGGAGGTGAGGACACAAATCCCAGCATGAATTGGCGGTAGATGTACCTGTCAGACATGTGGGTAATGTGACTGATCATAGGCTGAGTGATTGGATGTTTATACATGGACTCAGTTTATTCTAGAAATTCCACTAATTAAACTAAATGACTCAAATTACCCACACTAAACACTCCTCATCACACCTGGTTATACACCTGCTCAGGTGTGGCTGTGTCTCACCGTGTTTTTGTCCTCCTGCAGGATTCGTCCTCTCCACTGAATGCCAACAAGCCTCTGGCCTCCTGAGACCCTCCTGACCCTTTTAATTCAGGGCCCCGCCCCCAGACTTTATGATGTCATTTGTTTTATTATATGATGTTTCTCTTTGATTTTCTTCATTTATAGATCAGGTGTGGGGTTTGTTTATTAACCTGCCGTTTGCCGCTTGCTCTGGACCAATCAAAAGTCAGCCCTGACCTGTCAGTCAAAGTGTGCAGAGCTTTTTGTTGCTTATTTTTTACTTTAAATCTTTTTTTGTCTTTTATGACTTCCTGTTTGATGTGTTGGAGGGGGTGTCAAACTGAAACAGCCATGTTTGGATGACAGTGTTCAGGTCAGGAATGAGGTGTGTCCTGACCTGATGATGTCATCCTGTTTTATTTGTTTTGTTTTTTAATTTTATTTTAGGGCTTATAGAGGAAAGACAATAAAACCAAAGTTGATCAGTAAAGTGAGTTGCTTCTTTTATTCTTTGAGTTCACATGGAAACTTTTTCCAGCAGGTGTTTGAATCTGTAATGTAATGCAGTACTTTCGTACTGCATTATTTGTACTTGATGCTGCAGGTGATTTATGAGGAGCAGTGCCCCCCTGCTGTCTGTGGTCATGTGAGGATGTTACAGAGACTTCCTGTTGTAGTACAGACAGATTTAAACCCATGTGAGGGGTTTTTGACTCAGGCTTCTTTGCTAACGGCAAACAACGAACCGAACTCAGACCGTGGAAACACTGCAGCATTAATTTTTATTCCAGCAGATCATAAAACATGTCAGGACTTGATTCGTTTCATTAATCATTCCAAAACACATTTTATAAAATGATCTTGGCTTTTAAAGCAGTTCACGGTGTTGCTGAGCCCGCAGCCAAGCAGAAGGAAATGTTCACCAGCTGTTACAAAATAAATCAGACTGCCGTGGACCTTAAACCAAACTTTGATCCTCTTCATGGTTCAGGTCTCTGCTCTTACAGCTCACCTGGAACATCACAACACATGAACATAAACAAAAGAAGACTAAAGCTTGCAGCCTTCACACCGTGTAAAACCATCCAGTGAGCCGGTTTTGGTCCTCGGGCCACATGTTTGACACCACTGACTTATAAAAATATTTCTCCATTCAGTTCCTCCCTGTCATGTTGAAGGAACCAGTTTGAGATGATTTGAACTTTGCACAATGTGGTCATAAAGGGATGGAAGTGGTCAGCATGGTTAGGGGCCCAGAGTATGGCAAGAAAATACCACACACACCATCACGCCTACAGCAGCCTGAACCAGGTGGGATGGATCCATCCTTTCATCCTTCTGAACGATGCAGCAGAAATTGAGGCTCATCAGATCGGGTGACTTTTTCCAATTTTATGTTGTCTCTTTTTGGTGCCTCTGAAATGTAACCTCAGTTTCTTGTGCTTAGCTGACAGCAGGGGGACCCAGTGTGCTCTTCTGCTGCTGCAGCCCATTTGCTTCAAGGTCCAGAGATGCTCTTCTGCAAACCTTCATTGTAACGAGTGTCCTTTCTCCTCTGACCTCAACAAAAGAGTTGCTGCTCTCTTCTCTTCTTCAGACTCTTCTGTTTCAGGCCTGGGAAAATCACAGCAGATCAGCAGTTTTTGAAACACTCAGACCAACAACCACATTCAAAGTCTTTCTTCCTCATTCTGATGCTCAGCAGGTGTTCCTTACCGTGAGGTTGCTGCAATGTGATTGGCTGATTATAGATTTGTGTTTTCAAGCTCTTCTTGTCCTCCTCTGCCTCCCTGAGGAAACATGATGATGATGGTTCAGCTGGTACTTCCTCTGCTGTAGTTTTATGATAGAAATCTGGCTTTATTTTAATGAAAGCTTCATCATGAATGGCCTGCAGCAGTCACCTGTGCTGGAAGCACCTGTCACCGATACTGACGGGTCACGCTGAGAACCTTCAGCTTCTGTGCCGCTGTGCTGGAAACAGCGCCCCCGGTGGACAGATCTGCACGCTCCGGGCAGCTGGGGGATTTCCTGGGCGGAAGCAGCGGAGGGGGTTTCCAGTGTGTTCAGCCCCGTCCTGCTGCTGGATCTCTGAACTGATCCCAGCTCCGTCCGCCTCACACAGACCGCACGACTCGGAGACCTGAACCCGAAGCTGGACCATGAGGAGTCCGTCCCAGGCCCCGAGGTTCCGACACAGTAGCAGGTTGACGGTTTGAATCCCGCGGAGAGGAGCCGCCGAAAAGGAAGTCCCGGGGAGTCCTGAGGAGTCCTGAGGAGCTGTGGCCTGCGGAGGAGATTCATGTGAGTCCGAGAGAGCAGTAACAGAATAAAGACCAGATTAGAGCCACAATAGAAGCAGCGGTGGGAACATGTTAGCCGTGTTAGCGAGCTGGAGATGCTACAGCTAGCTGTGTTTACATGAAAATAACCGTTATTGATCACACACGGAGCTAACGGAGCTAACCGCTAGCCTGATTAGCTCCGTGTGTTTACATCCGCTCCAAACGGATCAATAACGCGATCGGTAACGTGATCAATACCTGATCAGAGCAACAGAACTAAAAACTACAGTCAGACCTGAAGAATCGAGCTCAGAGAGAACGATCTCAGTCATTCACCTCTATTGTTCTTATTTATCCGCGGATCAGTTTGTGTTATTGATTATCGTGTGTGGTGATAAAAATCTGACGTTTAAGGTGGTCAGAAGGTTAACAGGACAGGTGTATGACGTTTCAGGTACTGCAGTAAAACCTCTGTTTGTAAATACCACAGTACTGTCAGGAGTAATCAGAGTGATACGGCAGGGAAAATACTCACAGTGCTCCTCAGGTGCCGTCAGGTGAGAGCTGTGGTTTTCCAGGTGGTTTCCCATTTGAACACGTCAGGTTAGTTTCACCTTCATCTTACCTGTCAGAGAGCACCTGATTGCCGCCTGGCAGAACAAACCTTTAGTTTGGTGGAAACATCTGTACACACAGGTAATGCTGAGGGTCCAAGAGGAGCCTCCATCCTGAAGCAGCAGATCCCAGAAAAACGAAGGACCCGGAGAATAAAACCTTCTCATCTGAAGAAAAAGCTTTGATGTTTTACATCTGTATCGCTGTCAAAGGCCTCTGCAGCTCCTGGCTCACCTTTAACCTGACATTCAGAATGTTCAGGGGGTGGAGCCTGAAAAACACCCTCATATTTGGATTAAGGATGGTGATCCAGACCCGGTAGGAGCCGTGAGATTGAACTCTGACCCCTGAAAGGCACTTGTTATAGTGTCTAAGAGACAGCAAAGCCTTCAGCCTGAGGGGATCTGGAAGAAGCTGATGTTAACACAAAGTCATTATTGGTTTATTGAGATCAGAATACTGCAGAAAAATGGACAAAGAACCCACAGCAATACGTAACTGAACGAAGTCACATA
>JAMQGT020005126.1:0-22557 GCA_024447675.2 Pterophyllum scalare
ACTTGGGGTTAAGTATCTTGCCCAAGGATACATTGGCATGCTGCCTGAGGTAGCCAGGAATCGAACCGCCGACCTTCCAATCAGTTGGTGACCCGCTCTACTTCCTGAGCTACAGCCAACCACCGTGATGTCACCCAGTGGTGGTCTGAAGTCCTGTTTTGAAGCCTCAACATGAGCCTTTTCACCATTACCCTCTTGGTTTCAAAAACCTGGCTGTGACGAGGAGGGGTGGGGTCAGAGTGTGAAAAGCCAATCTCAACTTCTTAGCCAATGAGTAGGCTGCTATCTTGTCACTAGGGGTGACTCCACATGTTTGATTTGGTAGAGTTTTATGCCAGATGCCCCTCCTGACACAACCCCAAAAGGGAATTTGTGTCTCTAGCTGAAATTGAACTAGCAACTTTTTGCTTACCAAGCAATTGTATAAACCACTACACTATCAAGTCACTGAATCATTAACTAATAAGTATACCTTGGATAATCCTTCATTTTAAAATCAATATCGTTCAACATCAGGAAAGTGTTTACAGAGGTTAAGTCAGAGACCCTTTCCATAGACTTCTATAGGACCGTACATCTTCTGCAACCACAGCCGTTGCCATCTGGAGGCCTTCAAATAGAATACAGGTTTAAGGCAGTCCTCCATTGGCTTCATTTTTCTGACTCGGAAGCTACGTCCATCCATTATACTATCTGTGGTTCCAACACAGGGTGCTATAGATAATCTCTGTTGGCTGGGCCTCACCGTTGCCAATTTGAATCACTGAACTGGACCTCTGAACAATGTTTGTGCTGCCGGTTCCTTATGGAGCATTTTCAATTGAATTTTCTGGCAAATACTATGATTTGCTGAGTAGTGCAGACAATCCAAGAACTGCGTGCTTCAGATTTGGTGAGTTTTTTTATTAAATCATCAGTCAGCTCTAATTGGAATTTATGTGTTTTTGTGATGCAGCTGCTTTATTAATGCAGTGCACTAGTGTTGGCTGATAATTTAGCACTCCACCCTCGCATCCACATATGGTCACTGCTGACTCCAAGAAACCAGCATGGCACTAATGTTGATTTTTCCAAATGTGGAATCCAAAGCCAATATCAAGGTGGCTACATCCATCTTTTTTATACAGTCTATGGTTTTAAGCCAGCAAGAACACAAGTTCTGCAGTTTGATGTGTGTGGCTCTTTGGTGGATTCTGGATCCTGAGAGTTCAAACCTTATTGTGAGTAGTTTCTATTGAACTACAGTGCTTTTCTTTCTTTCTTTTATTTTTATATTTACCTACTTACATGTTTTAGATCATCTAATAAATTTTAATATTAAAGATAACCTGAGTAAATACAAAATGTAGTTTTTAAATGATGATGTTTACAAAGCCATTTCTAAGGCTTTGGGAGTCCAGTGAACCCCAGTGAGAGCCATTATCCACACATGGAGAAAACTTGGAACAGCATTGAACCTTTCCACGAGTGGCCGGCCTACCAAAATCACTTTAAGAGTGCGTCAATGACTAATCCAGGAGGTCACAAAGGAACCCAGAACAACATCTAAAGAACTCTAGGCCTCACTTGCCTCAGTTAACGCCTCACATTAGTCAAAAAACATCTTGATGATCCCCAAGGCTTTTGGGTAAATATTCTCTGGACTGACAAGACAAAAGTTGAACAGTTTGGAAGGTTTGAGTCCCTTTACATCTGAAATAAACTAACACAACATTTCATAAAAAGAACATCATTCCAACAGCTAGACATGGTAGTGGTAGTGTGATGATCTGGGGCTGCTTTGCTGCTTCACGACCACAATGACTTGCTTTAATTGATGGAACCATGAATTCTGCTCTCTACCAAAACAAAATAAGAAGGTTTTGAGTGGTATGGTCAATGTTCAGACTTAAATCAGATTCAGCTGCTTTGGCATGACCTTAAACAAGCTGTTCATGCTGGAAAACCCTCCAAAATTGCTCAATTAAACCAATTCTGTGAAGAAGAGTGGGCCAAAATTCCTCCACACTGATGTAAAAGACTCATTGGCAGTTATCACAAATGCTTGATTGCAGTTCTTGCTGCCAAGGATGACACAACCAGTTATTAGGTTTAGGGGGCAATTCGTTTTTTTCCCTTAATAAATTAAATCATTTACAAACTGTTTTTTATTTACTCAGGTTATCTTTGTCTAATATTAAAATTTGTTTGATGATCTGAAACATGTTACTGTGACAAATGTGGGGTTTTTTGCAGCACTTTACATCCACCAAGTGTGTCGCTGTGCAGAAGAAAGCATCATGACATGAAATCCTATTCAAGAGAAGTTAAACATCCTACAGCTGATATCCTCCAAAGCTGGGAAAACCACACCAAAAACATGGAGGTGGATAAATAGCACTATAGGCAAGGTACACACACATATATTAGGGGATGTGCGCGATTGCTCGACTAGTCGTCGATATTGTTACTAGTCGGTTAGTCTAATTATTAAGGTTTGAATAAACCCGGTGCTGGTAAATGTTTGTCCTAAATGTCACGCAGTCATCTGCCACCAGATGGAGCTGCAGTCCTTCCATCGTTACAGAAAAATCCCATAAGGTAAGCGCACCTCCAAAGAAACACCCTTCCTTCCCTGCATTTTTTTTTTTTTTTGTACAAAGAAGCGAGAAAACTAGTGGGACAAATGTGTTTGCGCCTTAAAAACACTGAGAGTAGAACCCAGGAGGGAAAAAAGTGCCAGCGGTTTATGTTTCTGTCCGCCTACACCGCATGTAAAACACCGGGACACGAGCGAAAGGTAATTAACACACGTAATGCACCTGCACAGGTATGAACGCAGCAGCATCGGCCACTTACGTCGTAGCAGCTGAAGCCCGAATCAGGGGTAAGCTGGAGGAGGAGGCTGGGCGAGAGAGAGGTCTGAGCTCCACTGATGGATGGACGTGTGTTTGTATTGTTTGGATGTGTGTCATGAATTGTAGAGCAGCGAGCATCATTGATAATGCGCGGCACAGTGCGCCAGACTTTTAAGTCGCAATTTATTCGTTTTTCTGATGTTATTTTCTCATATTCATGATGCGTGAACGTCGTTTTCATATTCTTCTTTGTTTGGAGTTTAACGTCATAATGCGCGGTCCCGCACAGTTAAGCAGCAGCATTTAAAGTGCGATTCATCATAGAAGAACGCGATTAATGGTTTCAAATGCTTTTGTTAAGACAGCTTTTGACATTGTCCGTTAAACAGGCAAAAAAATAAATTCTATATCTGAGTTATTCTTAGTTTTAGACTAGTCGGTTAGTCTATTGTTTTTCCCTTGCTTAATCGACTATGAAATTAGTTGCCAGGAACATCCTTAAAAATAAAAAATTAATAATATATATATATATATATATATATATATATATATATAAAATATAATTTTGGAGTGAAAAGCCCTTTTAACGGTAAATTCAAAGCAACAATTCACTGAAACAGGAACTTCATCTCTGCAAAATAGCAGCTTATGAGCTAATATCACTCCTGGAGCGTTTACACACAAACCTGAATAGGAGCATTTATTGCTCAGAGGAAATTACACAGCACAGTCTCCAAGCCTTTTATCTTGCACTCAAGTTTAATTTGCTCTTGACAGTCTATGGATTTCCCTGAGTACGGTAAGGTCCCCCCTTTGTCTGCAATGGTGTTGTGACTGGCTCCTTACAAGGCGCAACGACGATGACAAACCAAACAGGGCGCTTTCTTTCAATCAAAAAAATTGGTTCTCTGCTGGAATGCAGCTTCCCCTCTTTTTACCCTCTTAGGGTGAAGAGACCAGAGGCCTGGGAGCTTGAGGGTCCTGCGCAGTATCTTAGCTGTTCCCGGGACTGCGCTCTTCTGGACAGAGATCTCGGATGTCGTTCCTAGAATCTGCTGGAGCCATTCTCCCAGTCTGGGGGTCACTGCCCAGAGTGTTCCGATTATCGAAGGGACCGCTGTTACCTTCATCTTCCACATCCTTTCCAGCTCCTCTCTGAGCCCTTGGTATTTATGGAGCTTCTTGTGTTTCCTCTTCCTGCTGTTGCCATCACTTGGTATTGCAACGTCACCACTACGGCTTTCTTCCTCTTCCTGTCCACCACTACAATGTCCAGTTGGTTAGCCATCACAAGTTTGTCTGTATCTACAAGTCCTACATGAGCTTAGCTTTGTTACTCTTGACCACCCTTGGGAGTGTATCCCATTTTGACCTCAGGACGTCCGGGTAATATTTGGCACAGATGTTCCTGTATGCCAGCCACTTGGTTATGGTGTTCAATGTATGCCCTGCCTGCTAGCATTTTCCCCTCTTCAGTTATGTGCTTGATTGTCTCTGGCATCTCTGCACAGCCTGCACCTGGGATCTGTCTATCTATCTATCTATCTATCTATCTATCTATCTATCTATCTATCTATCTATCTATCTATCTATCTATCTATCTATCTATCTATCTATCTATCTTTATTCTTTTCCACATATATTTTTTCCCATACAGAGTAGACTACAGCCTCCTTCACATGGGCGCTGGTATCTCGGATTTATCCGTTAATATTTCAAGGGGGGAGATTATTCCACCCAGAAATCATCAGGATTTCAGAAGCCAAGGCCCCAAAATGACTCAGCACTTTCATAATATCCCCTATTGTGCCATGCTTTCATGCCAGCAGTCTTTTTGGAAGAGTAGGTGTGAAATTTTCTTTACTTTTTTTTTTTTTCCCCAGAGTTGGACATATCTGTTTTTGGATCATCTCCTCTTCATGTCTTCACGTGAATAAAAATGATTAACGTAGCATTCAGTTTATTTTTACAACTTTGGACACACACACACACACACACACACACACACACACACACACACACACACACACACACACACACACACACACACACACGTTTGAGAGAGAGAGAGAAACGGAGAGCGGGAGATGTTGACATTTGCCTTTATTACATTTTTAACCTCCCTAGAAAACTTTATT
Organism: Pterophyllum scalare; assembly: GCA_024447675.2. NCBI lineage: Eukaryota > Metazoa > Chordata > Actinopteri > Cichliformes > Cichlidae > Pterophyllum > Pterophyllum scalare. The sequence continues at coordinate 4,976 of JAMQGT020005126.1, forward strand.
GATCAGCGGAGACAGTAAGACACAAGACGCAGCAGATGCAGATAATGCCCTTCGCCTGTTTGTTGACTGTGGTTGGCATAGCAGCTGACCTTGGGGATATATTGCGAAGACTGCAGGAGTATCAATCACACACACACACACACACACACACACACACACACACACACACAAAAGGGTGCTCCACTTTTGCCAAAGAACAAGGTTGGCAGAGTTTCATTACAGTTGCCTTCAAGTGTTTGTTTGAGTTTTATGGTCCCAACTTGAAACACGCCAACATTATGTTTTTAGTGTGTGTTTTTCTGAGTGTGTGTTTGTGTGTGTGATGGAAACGGATTTATTAGTAGGTATGAAGCCACCCGTCGATGTCTGGCCAGGATGACTGGATGTGAGAATTGAAGCAAACTGCTGTCAGACTCCCTTTTCCCTCCTCCCGCTCACTTTCATTTATTTTCTTTTCGCTCTTTTTTTTTTTATCCTACAAGACGAGTGTTTTGTCAGAGAGTAAGAGAGAACGATGGGGGAGATGTGGAGGGACGCTACGATGGAGTAAATAAAGACAGGAAAGAAGGCTAAATAAGGGGGGGGGCAAGAAAAGAGAAGGATATCTGCAAGAGGCAGTGGGCAGAAAGTAAAATTAGGTTTAAGTAAAATGTAGTCTGAAAATAAACAGATGAAGAGAAATGAAAGAGCAAGAGACAGAAAGGTCAAATAAACTGGAAGAAGGATGGTAAAACTGTGGGAAAGGAGAGAGAAAATAAATGAAAAAAGGATGTTAAGAGGTGATTAAAGGAGAGTAGGAGAAAGTCGGGGGAAAATGGGAACAGGAAAGAGAACAAAAAGCCAATTTGGAAAGCAAATCAAGAAAGGACAAGATAAGTTCCTTTCATCGGCAAAACTTTCCCACTCTCACCTATGGTCACCAGGTCTGGGTAGTGACCGAGAGAATGAAATCAGGGATACAGGCAGCGAAAGATGAGGAGCTCGGACGTTTGGGAGGGGTTCCGAGTAGAGCCACTACTCCTCCTCATTAAAAAGTCCAGTCAAGGTGACCCGGGCATTTGATTAGGACGCCTGCTAGGTGAGGCGTTCTGAGCATGTCTCACTGTAAGGGTAGATCCACTTTATGCTGGAGAGATTACATCCCTTGGCTGGCTTGGGAATGCCTCTGTGTTCCCATGGAAGAGCTGGGGGACCAGGATGGGGAGAGGGAGGTCTGGGCGTCTGTGTTTTGACTGCTGCCCCCATGACCCGGACACAGATAAGCACCAGAAGACTGACGGACGGACGGCTGGATGGATCATTTGCAATTCAGTTTAACGGTTAAGATAGTTGCTTCAACTGCAAGTCTGGAGAAACCTACAGATTAAAAGGGGTCAGCACCCAAACCGTCCAACCCCCAACCTGTCCACTAGCAACCAGAGTCTAAACAAAACAATTCCAATAAGTGGAGATCATATAAAACAAAAATTACTTTGTGATTAGGCTCTTATGAAGCTACATATCAGTAGAGACCAATAGACACTGACTGACTAGCAGATTACTGGCAAAAAAAAAAAGAAGATTGGGCCAAAATGATGATGAGAGAATTGAATTTGACAGCGTGGGAAAGCAGAAGAATGCAAAAAACAGACTAGCAGCCTGAACACAGAGGAATGCAGGTTTCATTCCGAGTGTACGGTTGACAACTTCCAGCTACTAGTTGAAGTGATGCGGGTAACCTTCTTAGAGTAAGGCGAGTGACTAGAGTGGAAAGCCAGATATTTTTAAGAAGAAAAAGAATTAGGTGAACTAGCACTTTAAAAGATGTGCCCGTTAAGCCTCAAATCTAACACAGGCCCCAAATAATATGATTATCAGGTCACATCTCCATGTGCAGATAGTTTCTGTCCAGTCAAATCACCGTCAGATTCACTGACATTATGAGGATGGCCACAATGCATTTCCATTTGTTACTTAGTTACTTATAGTTGCTGTACTGTTACTCTTAGTTACTGTTCCTGATCAGACCAAAAAATAATAATAAAAATAGAATAAAATAAAAACATTTTAAAAATTAGGAAAAACTGGTTGAAAAAAATGTAGATTAGTTATATGTTTTATATCTGAACTGCATTTATATTAGGCTGCTTAATAACACAAAGGTGGTGATTCTACAGTAGTCACAGGGGGCCCTCCAACTAGAATTTATCATAAAATAAATATGTAATAATATCCATTTAAGTGATTTTTTTTTTCATTTTGGTAGAAATGGAAAATACAATAAAATACACACACTGCACATATAGCACAATGTTTTACACCGATGCACTTCAGTAACTTAGAGTACAGGTTTCAATTTCTTTGCATCTAAATTTCATAATTTAGCATTCGCAGCTTGACAGACAGCTGTCAGACAGCTTTCATCGCACAGCTAAGTGTGACAGCTAAGTTAACTGAATATCAAAGTAAACAAACAAAATAATGTGATGCTGATGGGAACACGGGAACATGGATATTGGTTAGCCTCATCACCTCACAGCTAGAAGGTCCTGGGTTCAAATTCACCAGCAGAGTGCGGAGTTTGCATGCAGGTTATGTTAACTGGTGACTCTAAACTGGTCATAAGTGGTAATGGTTGTGTGTCTCTTTGTGTTTGCCCTGCTATGGATTGGTGACCTGTTCAGGGTGTAACTCGCTGCTCACCCGATAGCTGGGCTCCAGCTGTAATTCTGAATTGGATAAGCAGAAGAACATGGATGGATGGTAAGAATTACGTTACAGACTAGCAGAATTTAATTTCTCATCATTATCTACTCCACTCACATATGGTCTTCTTTTTTGTCCTCTTTCTTTTGCCACTCTCAGAAGGATAACTCCTCCTCCTTTCCATCGATTGCTCATTAGTTTTTGTTTACACGGAATCATTAACACCTGCAGTTGCTTCCAGAGACTGAAGTCAAATGAATTAATGATAACCGTGCCAGGACGACACAGGCGATACAGCAAAAAGCCATATGTAAACCTTAAATCCATTCTGGTCATTTTAATATATCTCAAAATCACATTTTCTTTTAGAAATGTGCATTCTTAATGCAAGAATGTTCATGTTGTTTATTCTCATGAGCAGCCAGATGAGCCAGAGAGTGGGATTTTCTCCTCCTTTCATAAGGGAAGGCCCAGTATATGTTATGCTAAGCACTGGGGCACCTTTTCTTAGTATTTAGAGACCTCAACTATCTCTTGTTATGGCTGCCACACAGAAACCCTATTAGCAACCTTCCTAAACAAATTTTACTATTTGACCACAACCTAAAAATGACTTAAAGAGAGACGTGAACAAGAACAGCAGAGACAGAGACCAGGAAACACAGGAGACAGCGCGGAAAGGTAGCTGGTAAGAAACACAAGAGCAGAAAAATACATCGAAACAGTAACCAAAGCCCGAAACCTTAACACCCCGTGACTGTACATGGATTGCTTCCTGGTTTTCAGCACTCGCATCGTTGCGTTCCGAGAAGATGAAAGCAGAGAGCACACGTTCGTTCCCACACACGGAGTGAAATGATGATCCATTTTCTCACAGGGTGAACGGAGGAAAGAAATGAAAATATTCCGAGAGTTTCCCACCATGGCTCAGAGCTGAAGCTCCATAACTTTCGCTTTAACACATCTGGATGGATGTGCAAGCATTTCGAGCAAGGGTGAATGATCAGGGGAGATGCAACAGGATATAGCGAGGGGTCACTGTACGGAACACAACACCGCCGCCTTCATGCGAGAAATCTCACAACAAGCCAAATCAACAAAGTTGAGAAGAGAAGCCCGTCTGTCTTCTTTATTCCATGTGAGCACAGTCCTCATCTTTTCCATCTCTCCATCTGGAAACAGAGATGCACTCCTGTTAACTCTATTACACAACTCCCCGTTGTGTCTTTTGAGTGTGTATGTGTGAGTGTATGTGTGTGTGTGTGTTGAGGTCAAATGCACAAATGCATTTGGCAGGTCACTGTAGCCTTGGATGAGGGATTGAAAAACGTCTTAATGAACTTGCCAATTCGCTGCTGGAGAAAATCACAATCTGCTGTACATCACACAAACACACGGACGCACACACACATGCACACCTACAACTGTAAACACGCTAATAGGCAGACGTGTTTATTTTCTGCCTGATGTGCAGTCACATATGTATATTAAAGCTTGCGTGATTGCGCGCAGTGAGACTTCACACATCTCAAAGGGAAGTTCTCACACACACACACACACACACATGTGATTGTCTCTCACGGCGGTCAAAGCCAAACATTTTGTTGTCGCATCTCTTGGATTATTGCTAACATATCTTGTTTGTGTACCCACTGCAGCGTTCCACATGCGTTCACCCACATCAGAGCTGGGCCCCGTACACACCGTTTCATTTGACATTGCCGCCGTGCCCCGCGGGCGTAGCGCTTCACGGGACACATCCCTGTATCCGATTCCACTTTGCTTATGACGAACGTAATCCCAAACATGCAGGGTTTCAAAGGGGAAAACGCCAAGAACAAAGACTGATGGCAGCCCAAAAAAAGATCTTTTGAAGAATTCATCGAGCTCAGGTATCATGCTGGCAGAGTGGGGTTTAGAAACATAAAAGCTGCTCTCTGATTCCATAACTCATGCTGCTGATGATATGTTGTAAATCAGAATCTTACTCGGGCTGGACTCAGTGCATTGCTTTGTTTCCCAGGCACAGATGGTAGAGTTTAGTGTAAAACCAATCCACCCCCACCCCCCCAGCACACTTTATTTATTATTTATTTGTGTATTTATAGCTGTTCAAGCCGAAACACATTAACAGAAATATGTATTTTGTGCTTCCCATATTAACTCTAGAGAGATTTAAAGGATTATTAAGATCATTTTTCATGAATGTTTTGGCACTTTCTTGAAACCTGCTGTGATCCATTGTAGTGTGCTGTAAGAAGACCATATATTATAAAGAGTTTTTTCTTAAATGATTATCTGACACAGGTTATTTTAAAATTCAAATCCTCCTAACAGCTTTTTAAAATTTTTTTAAATAAACTGTAAAACAGATGGATGATAAACTTTGCCCAGAAAGAAGCATTTCTTAGTTGGGTCCTCTCTATGAGGTACTATGTAAACATTGTCTAGCACAGGGGTCGAGGGCCCGCGCTTGATTTGGAAAACACGACCCTTTAACACGAGTGGATCGCTGACAAGGTTTTCCACGCCCACACTGCTCTGTGCTGTGAGTGTGCATGTGTGTGCACATGCGAGTGTGTTGTGCTCTATGCAGAGAATGTCAGCTGTTAGTTTCCCCCTACTTCAGCTGTAGCCACCAATAAGGATCGCTATAACCAGTTTGGTAGAGATGGTCTGTCTTTAGCACTAGCGATTGTGGTGCCAGAAGCCCCCCGTCAGTACCAAGGGGCTCCATCAAAATGTTTATGCTTTTATCCCTGATTAGCGACTAAAAATAGACCTGCAGTAGAAACGTATTTAGGAGGATGCTTGTGAATAAAAAGCATTAAGCTCATGCAGCTTCCAGTTTTTCAACAAAAACAGCAGCAGCAGCTGTTTCACGTGCAGCACAAAGAGGCGGAGCCGTTACTGAGACGGTGAGGTCAGGTGGAGCAACCGGGAAAAAGCTGGAGGTCCTTCATCAACCACCTGATCAGCAACATGAAGAAAAGAGAAGTTTGTAGCTGCTCCATCCACCCTGTTTCACACAGAGAAACATCTGCAGTACCTTAGTTGAAATATGCAGATGAATTGTTAATACGACAAATGATTTCTTATCTGATTACTTGATTAATTGATGGAATGAAAACTCGATTGCTAAAATAATCGATAGTTGCAGCCCTGTTTGCATTCAGAAAGCCATAGTCAAACTTTAGTGGAGCTATGAAAGGCCTTCAAGAAAAAAACTACAGGTGGTTGATATTCGAATGCAGGAAATGGGTTTAGCAGCTGATCGATAAAACATCTGGATTATGTTTTTTTGTGTATGCTTTTACGTGATTTCTGAACGCCTATTAGTGGAAGGAAACAGCACTCTGGGACACATTAAATGCATGCTATATAAGTGTTACTCTTCTGCATTATATGCACAAATTATCACACTATCAATCTAATAAGGCCTGATTTAGAGTGCTGCAGCAGTCCTATGTACATAACTGACATGCGCCTCGAGAAATGTAACTACACATCCACTAGAGCCCTGTATAAGTATCCAATTGAAGTGCTTTTTATTTTTGTTAGTTCATTTTTTTTGTTATAGTTCTAAATTGGAACATTATTGTGACCTTGAAATATTAAAATTATTTTATTATTTTTTATTTATTTTTTTTATCTCTCAATATATGCCTTACTCTGCCTTGCGTTTTTAATCCCACATCCCATTATCAGGCTTTATTTTTTAAAAAGTGTCTACGCCTGGACTGAAAATGCTGAAGGTGATATCCTCACATTCTAATTTTGTGTGTGTGTGTGTGTGTGTGTGTGTGTGTGTGTGTGTGTGCAAAAGGCAATTGCACATGTCAGATTTGTTCAGATAGGTTTAGTGTCATCTCCTCACTCACAAAGAGTTGACCTATTAGAACTCAGAAACACGTATGAGGTCATTGTCATGTATAGCTGTATGCTGACACACATTAGGAACTAGGCTCAGTGGAAAAGAAAAACATTAATGAACACCGTCCAGAGCCAAAAGTTGTCAGTCAGTATCTTTTGTAATATCGCAAACATGCACCATCGCTTTACTGTTTGGATATACTGACAAATTAATAATCAATATTAAATCTAGCCAAAGAGACAGATCAGGATTGAAGCTGTTGAGACTCAGCAGTGAATCCATCTGTCTGTAGGAGATCTGACTGACCTGCTCAGATGCTGCCAGCTTTAACAAGCTTGTTCAGCATCCACATATGGGCTGAATTTTCCCAGTCTGAAATGACTGCAGAGGCTTCTGCTGACTTGTCAATCGTGTTTCTTGCGCTGTGAACAGGATCGCATTCCCTCGCCAGCACTACCTCAGACACTGTTTCTACCGAAAACCAGAAGCCAGAAGCTCCTTTTCGAGCCATAGTAGCCAAAATAATGGCTAACCGTGCTTGCGTGACATTTTCAGAAATCAGCCAAAGCACGAAATGCTACAAGCCACAACTGTGTGACTACTCCTGCTTCTAATATTCCTCGTACGCCGTGTTTTGGGCGAGGATTGCATTTGATCTGACAGTTGACGGTAGCTTCTGCTGCAGCTGTATCTGTGTTCCTGCCTTGTCCTTGTAAATAGTACAGCACGGCAGGACCTCTGTGGAAGCCTGGAGGGTGAGGTGGAGACAGGCAGGGCTGCAGAGCTGCTTCGCCTGTCTAAAAGGCCTCTACAGCTCTGCAGCAGGACCCCCAACCCCACCCCTGTTCCACAATCTGCTGGAGCTCATACATGCACTTTCATATAAATACACACACACACACACACGGTACTCACATACCATGTCTGCAGACACACCAGGATTTACCCTGCAGCTACGGGCCCCTAAACTTACAGGTAACTGTGGCTTGTAGCAGATAGCAGCTGGTTTCAATGTGTGAGGATCACTGGGGTCAGTCTTAATGGGTTTGTTCATGTCTTCTTCCATCTTTTATTAACACACCTTCCTTCCCTGCCAGCACATGGACTTAATGGTTTGTTTTAACCTGCTGAGATGACTTATGGGCAAGCTTCACAGAACAAGACAGAAGAGTGAAATTTAGCTGCTTCTAGTGTGAGCTAATTTTTTGCCTTTCATTGTTGTAATTGTTTTAATTGTGCTTTATTTGTTTATTTATTAGCTGTTTCCATAGCAAAAAACACTTATACACCCACTGCACATAACTCTGAAGCCACAAACAGCAGACACAGCTGGAGACTGGCTGGAGAACATGGTGGAGCACTTAGCAGCTAAAGTGCCAGACTCAGGAGCAGGTTCACAAACAGATTATCAGAGGCCAGCTAAAACCTCAAAAAGCGGAGGTTCCAGAAAGTCAGGTAGAGGTTGCTTTTCAGAATTCTGTTGTAAACAGAAGTGCAAATTTTATAAATCAATAGCATACTTTACCCATAGACAGTAATCTTAATATATTCTGAATGGAACACAAGCCCCAAAATGTTGCCACCAATATTTATGATATAAAAATGCAAAAGCAACCTGAGCTACACACAAAATGTGCCTCACTCTCCTCACTTCATAACACTAACACCCCCCTTCCAGTTTGGTGGTCTAGTTATGCTCCAAGTTTCCCATCTGCCCTTCTGATATAGTGCTGCTACTGCTGCTGTTCATCACTCCCACTCCAACATCCACCTGGAAGCCTGTGAGGAGTGATTAGCTCAATACACCCTCAAGCTAAGGGATGGGCTCAGAGCCTAGACACTGATCGTTTTTTGGCAAAAAAGTTATTTAGCCAGAGCTTCATCCAGTGATGACCAATGTGCACTCAGGTGTATTTAAATAACTTGAATGACCTCAGACTTCTGACACCATTACGTAGATTTGGTCTCCCCTCTCCTCAAATTTGACTTGGTTTCTATGACTTCAAAAGATTGTATACAAAACAGACACAACTGAAAAGTAGACTGAATGCAAGAAAAAAAACCAAAAAAACAACAAAAAACAAGCCTCACACCTGCATTTTTTATAATGACCAGCAGCAGCTGATCTAGTTTTACAAATAATTCAGATTGTGTAGAAGTCTATGAAAAATTGACCCTACTTCTCCCTTGACATGTGACTTCACTGAAGGCTTTGGTCAGGAGTTCATGTGCTCAATCACTTTACAAACTGTTGTAATTCATTGTTATCAGGATGTCTTAAAAGCTCCTTGAAAAGTCTTCAGCTGATCCAAAATGCTGCAGAGTACTGACAGGGACTAGAAAGAGAGAGCATACTTCTCCCATATTGGCTTCTCTTCATTGGCACTCTGTTAAATCCACAATTGAATTTAAAATCCTCCTTCTTACGCAAAAGGTCTTGAATAATCAGGCCCCATCTTTTCTTAAAGACCTCATAGTACTGTATCACCCAAATAGAGCACTTAACTCAGACCTCTGGCTTACTTCTGGTTCCTAGGATACTTAAGAGTAGAATGGGAGGCAGAGCCTTCAGCTTTCAGGCCCCTCTTCTGTGGAACAAGGTCCCAGTTTGGATTCAGGAGACAGACACCCTCTCTATTTTTAGGATTAGGCTTAAAACTTTCCTTTTTGATCAAGCTTATAGTTAAGGCTGGACCAGATGACCCTGAACCCTCCCTTAGTTATGCTGCTATAGGCCTAGGCTGCTGGGGGCTTCCCGTGATGCACCATTTTTCTTCTTCTTCACTCACCTTTTTTCATTCTGTGTGTTTATACACAACGGGTCGCGGCAGACAACTGCCCCTCCCTGTGCCTGGCTCTGCCGGAGGTTTCTTCCTGTTAAAAAGGGAGTTTTTCCTTCCCACTGTTGCCAAGTTCTTGTTCATAGTGGGCCATGTAATTGTTGGGGTTTATTTCTAATATTGCAGGATCTTTACCTTACAGTATAAGGCACTTTGGGGTGACTGTTGTTGTGAATTGGCGCTATATAATTAAAACTGAATTGAATCACTAGTTTCACATCTCATTGAACACTGTTTATTTTGTAAATCATGTTTCCCATTGGAATAAAATACATTATAACCTTTTGATCAACTAGCTGCTTGTGCATATGTTTCTCATGTTCTTTCATTCATCACCTCTGTTTTCAAGACCAATGAGCCCATCTTTTACATACTGTCTGTGTCCATCACACAAAGCAGTCAGCAAATTGCAAGCTTCTGATTAGATGGCCCTTCAGTACATGTTTGTTTGTGTGTCACAGAGGTAACTTCTTAATGTTGATAGTTAATATATGACTTTGTGTTTAGCATAGACTTTAATGATAAAGGCTTTATTGTGATCCTGCAGCATGCCTGTTAAAACAGGCCCATTTTTCTGAAGCTATTTAGTCTCAAGTTGAGTTACAGGCCCCCAGATTTCACCAAGTCTTTAAAAGTGCATCATTTTTTGGCCCAAACCACATCTGTGCGGTACGCCGGTATAATGTAATTATTAGATGTGTGAACGGTGTGTGTGTTTTACTGCAGCCTCTTTTAATACGTGAACATTAAAATGCCTGCAAGCGTGGAGCACAGTGTTGGTCTGCTTCAAGATGGGACTATAAAACATTATAAAAAACACACACAGCAATGAATCACTCTCTTAAATACCACACGGCTGTGTGTTTGTTTTATAAGGCTACAGGCTTGTGTTTGTGTGTGCGCGTGCACGTGGGCTCTCACACAGTAGCTGGCTTGTCCTTCCCTCTGTAATGTTTACAGCTCTGCTCTAATCACTGAGAATTATGTTAATTACACACTATTAGGCCCCTACACAAACACAACACACACTCACTCAGTGCTTATTGTGCAGGAGTGAAAAAGGGCAACAGAATCCAAAAACCTTTACAATAGCTGCTCAGACATGGATTAAAAGCCTAGATAATCAGCTATCCTGTAAATGGTACCCTTTCAGATCCAGTGAGGTAATCAGAAGGCAGGAACACCTTTGTTCCTGGCTTCTCCACTAAGAGGGAGCTGGAGGCCACACTCCACTGAAGATTTTATGAGGAAAGGCAGGTTTTAAAATGAAGATTAAAGCAGGGGAACATGGAGAAGAGGGTGATGTCGGGAAGAAGTTGATCCATTTAACTCAGTGATAACACAGCTCCATCAGCTTCAATCACTGCTGCCAGAGATTCTGGAGTTTATGTAGCAAAGTATAATGTTATTATACATGGTATTGTACTATTTTTGTTTTTCCTGCAGCAAACGGGGGGAAATTATTCTGAGGATAAGGTGCAAAATATTATTTAGCAAGTCCTCTACAGTAGGTGTGGAATTACATGAGCCATCATCATGTGATTGGAGAAAATTGAATCCAAATTTCTTGACTGAAGTTGTCATTCATTGTGTGCATTTTGCACACAATGAATGCAATGCATACCTATATAATAGGTGTGAAGAAGAGTTCAAGTATGCCCTTCATCAAGACCTCTGTCATCTTCCAAAATTGGTAATCTATTAGACTTTGGCTGTCACTGATTACTATTAATCAGCCACGACATTAAAACCACTGAAAGCAGTGTTCTGTTTAGAAACCTGTGGTTGTGACCTTGAACACAGATCTACATCCAGCACGCCACTCATGGCTACAGCAGGTGGAGACAACAGAAGTCTCCATCAGCAGGTGATAACAATGAACAACAGGAAGGGCTTGAGGAATATGACAAAGAGCCTACGGCACTAACCCGACCACCGATATCTGCAGATTCCAAATTGACCAAGCATCAACCAGAATAAACCCAATCCACGAAAGGACACCCACAAAGATTTTGTGTTCATCCCCCAATGGGTGATAAATAAGGGTGACCTACACAATACTGGTTCTTGCAATCCTGTTGTGATAAGGAGCGGCTATGGCTCAAGAGGTAGAGCGGGCCATATACTAATCGTAAGGTCAGTGGTTGGAGCCCCAGCTTCTCTAGTCTGCATGTTGCAGTATTCCTGGGCAAAATGCTAAACACCGAGTTGCCCCTGGTGTGTCCATTGGAGTGCGAGTGAGTGAATGTTAGGTTAAATGCGATTAGGCGTAGAAAAAAGTGCTTGTATGAATGTATGTGAATGAGGCTTGTCGTAAGAAAGCGCTTTGAGTCCTCAAATAGAGTAGAAAAGCACTAAGTACCATCCATTTAAGTCAGGACAGCAGGTTTGCTCAGTTTCCTGCTATGACTTTGGCAGACATTTGACATAAATGAGTGACATTTTCTATTCCATCATCCATATTCTATGACGGATGTTTTTTTTAGGACGTAGCCTTGATACTCCAGATTTCTAATGCAATGCTTTATTGTAACATCTAAATTACTCTCTCTCTAATTTATTAATATATATTTCCAGTATTTAAAGACTGAAGGAGAAATTATTTATTTTGTACATGTACACAAATGGATAAACCAACACAATACCAGTGTCCTCCTGACTCTGTGAAAAGTGATTTGACTTCACGTTCAGGACTTCTCTGACCTCTGACCTCTTTTGCTTTGGCTGTTAACATGTGTCACTGTAAGCAGCTCCAGATTTCCACTTGCAGGGAAAGCCGAGAGAGAGAGAGAGAGAGAGAGAGAGAGACGGGAACAGAAAGAGGCCGAAGCTGCAGTGGAGCCAGGGTTACAGGGTTACAGGGTTACAGTCTGATAAGACCTACAGAGAGTCACAATGTAATGACGGGGCATTACACACTGCTGATAGCACTGACGAGTGTTAACAGAGAAGAGGAGAAAGGAGGAGGTGGAGGAAGAGAGTGAACGATAGCGAGAGCTAGTCTCAATTGTGAAATGGAGTGATTGACATACAGTAAAAGCCAGCACGCTCAGAATCAAACAAATAAATAAATAAATGAGAAGGTTTCTGATTGATTATGATGTGTTTTTTGGCCAGAGGTAAAATTTCATTACTGCAGAATTAGTTTATGTTACACTAGGAGCTCATTCCTGCCTGGATTTCTGGGAAGTTAACACCCCCTCTAATCTTACAGTGCTCACGTTGAGTTAGGAGAGCACAAGGGTCCTAAGGTGTTTTGTCTTGTAACAAACAGGTAAGACAAGCAGCATAGTGGGGTTATGTCAGTGTAACAACAGTCTGATCTGAGTCTTTTTCAATATGTAACACAAGCATATTGTCATGTGTTTGATATATAATAATCTGTTGCTGCATTTATCTCCCTGCTCTATTTAGAGAACTATGCTGTTCTTAAAACTGCCCAGTTAGGCAAACCCAAGACTGTCAGTCATGGTATACCTTAAAAACCTGAACAATTCAATTCAGCTGGCGACAGCAACTTCAGCTATCAGTGCATTTTCTTAACCACTTTAGGGCTGCAAGGGCCTGGAACCTATCCCAGCTGTCATAGGGCAAGAGGTGGGAAACATTCGATCACAGGGCCAGCACAGACAGACAGCTATTCACAGTCATACTCAGAATCTCAGTTAACCCAACACGCACGCCTTTGGATTGCAGGAGGAAGCCAGAGTACCCGGACAGAGCAAGGCAAGGCCCCAGCCAGCCGGTGGAGACAAATCCAGGACCTTCTTGCTATGAGATGGGGGCTACCACTGCACCGCTGTGCTGCCTCCAGACTTCAGTTCAGGAAAATAGATTATATTTAGTGGCTAGCCAGCTTATTTAAGGAGCACTGTATAACACATTCAGTGGTGCTAACAGATTAATTCCTATCAGTTAGTTATATTTTTAGTGTATAATTATAGTTCAAATTTGCCCTTATTTGATCACACAGATAGGATTATACTGCTGTTATGAAATGGTTTTGAATAATTAGCTGATTTCTAAGTTAAGCCATTTGTGTGTTATCACACCAAATTTCATGTAATGTTAACTAAGACACCCTACCTTTACAAAGCCATAAAAATACATGTGAAAAGGTAACGATTCTGGGAAAGAGCACAAGGAATTAACATGCAGCAAAGGTCCTGCGGGTCAGACCCTTTCAAGGATATTTTAGCCTTTGTGGTATTGAGGTTTTGGAACCACATGACCACTAACTACTGGGAATGAACTTATCTGTCATTTTGGATGCGTGACACTCATGGTGACAATATAGGAACAAGTGAATAGGGACACAGTCACACAGGCTCTGAGACTGGTCTGCAACCATTTAGCAACCACCTGTTGTGAGAGAGAAAATAAGTATTCCACGAGTAGTTACTGGAGGTTGACAGCAGTTGCTGGGAAAGTGATTGATGAAGTCCTAGCCACAACAGGCCCACAGGCACCTGGCACCCACCTGTAGCTAGGGAAAAATGTGTCTTCCCAACCAGTTGGTAAAAACCTCCTTGTGATTGCTGTGGTTGCTAGCATATTGCTGCGGTCATACTGCTGTGGCAGGCAAGGCAGAGAGGACCCCAATGCAGGACTTGGAGGCCAGAGCTAAACTTATACTTCAGCTTTATTTGTGTGAAACACAGGAGAAAGAAGGCTGGTGGAGGCCAGCTGCAAGACAACACGAAACTCACAAGAAACTCGAAATACTAAGGGCACACAGCATCCAACATAGACGGCAACACTGAAGAGGACGCAGCAAGGAACAAGGGTAGACACAGACAATATCAGCACAGAGGGATAATGAGGGAAATAGAAACATCTGGGGAGAGCAGGTGAGACAAAAGTTACAAAAGCGAGAAAAGTGCAAAAGTTCACCTTCAAAGTAAAAGTCTGAAAAACTGGTTTTGACTTTGAAGGCAAGCCTTCTCCCTTTCTGGTTTTCATCTTCACACTTTTTTTAGTTTTACTACCGCTCTGCTAGTAGTTGTTAAGAATTTGCATTGAGACATAAAAAAAAACTACATGCAACGGTGTCGATCTGATAGCAACCAAAGCAATCACTACGAAATTTTTGGTGCAACACTTTCTTTGCAACTGATTTCATGCAGTGAGAGCTAGAAACCTCCAGAAACCACTACCAAGCAATCCGGGGTTACATATTCTTCGCTAACAAGTCCATAGTTATATCACATTCAGTATGTCAAACAACTCTTGAGCAATGCATGTATGACGTCATGTGAGAAAGCTCAAAACACCCCAGGCTTTTGAACATTGAGCTACCCATCATTCCAGTAACAGTTGCTAACTTGAGGTCGTTTCTGTGTGTGTGGCCAAGTCAGACGTTCCTGTTTTTGCTACCCCCAAACATGAGTGGGATAGAATAAAATAAAGCAATCATACTGGTTACTGTACATATCATGTGATGAAAGTGGAAATGCTGGAAAAATCAGGGAAAAGTTTTGTTGCTTTAGAAGTGATTACTGGACTAAAGATAGCATATAACTTTAGACCCTGTGAACTTGAAGTGACCTTTTATCAGTCAATAGTTCTATTTTTAACATTTTCTATGTGAGAATACAAACATCACACTGGTCATTAAATTGTCTTTAACCTCCTAGCTCTCTCTCGGAAAAAAAACATCCATGTAATGTCTGTTTGGGCCCATGAACCATGTGGGTTACTGGGCAAAATCACAGCAAGCGCATGTGTCCTGCCTCCTGTATGCTCTATTAAAAGGTATTGAGTTTATGGATGCAGCTTGCTAACCACGGTGACTTCTGACTCCAAAGTTAAAACAAAACAAACAAACAAAAAAACATTTGCATCCAAGATGGTAACATGCAGTGCAGAGGCCAGAAACCAATGGGTGCCATCTGGGTGCGTGTTTCTTATCCTTTATCTACAGTCTGTGGTGAAAGTGGCATAAATGATGTCAGAAAAACGTTCTCTCTCTCTCTCTTCTCCGCCCTCCTTCTGACTCCTCACTCTTTTTTTAAAATCCATCTGTCTTTCTCAGTCGCTTTGTTTTTCTTTGTCACACACGCAAACTGTTAAACCTCAACGAGGAATCCAAGACCAAGCGCGTAATCAGCCTGACACACAAAGAAAAGCCATGTGGAGCAGGTGTCTGCGCACACAAACAGAGAATTTTACATGAATGTTTGCACTGAACGGTTGGCAATATATCAAGCAGGGTGTGACACACACCGAGTGTTTTTGTAGGGTTAATTTGAGGAAACGGCACAAGGTTGTAGACCGGCTAATGAGAGAACAGAGTCGATCTGTCTGCGCGCACACACACACACACACACACACAACCCTGATATTGTATACCACACATGCACTTGTATCAATCAATTGACCAATGCAGAATAACAGTATTGTACGGTGAGCATCAACCATCCAATGCAGGCTGCCCACCTAGAAAATATAAAATTGTTGCATAAAATCATCCCTCCTTTTAATTATCCCCCTGCCTTTTCTTTTTTTTTTTAAACCCACTATTTCCCTGAGGAACACAAAACCTTCTCACTTCTGTCCTATCAGTGAAAGTTTATCCATCCATCCTCCCTGGAGATGAACGAAGTGAATGAACCGAGGGGAGAAAGGATGAGAGGGGGAGTGGTGACAGACAAAAGAAGCTGTGTCATTCTTCCTCATCCGGCTGTCTGCTTTGACAGTGAGTGTTTGTGTGCTTCAGCTTGTGTGTGTGTGTGTGTGTGTGTGTGTGTGTGTGTGTGCTTACATAGGTGTGTGCAGGTATGTATTCTTACTCTGTGTTCATTTACGCTTCACACATTCCTTCTTACTAACCAGATCCCCACTCCAGACCGCCAGAGAGGCCCACCTTGCTGCCTGGTGTGTCCCAGGAGAGGTGCCCCGACCGGGGCAAGGGAAGCAGGGACCAGTGTGTGTGTGGGGGGGTTGGGTTTAGGTCACCACGGCGTTTCCCACTCAGCAAAAGTAATAGGAGAGGAAGGTGAAGAAGAGGACACAGTGATTTGCATTGAATCTAGGCAGGGGCCCAATCAACTACAGCGATTAAAACTATTACTGTAGCTTCTCTCTTATATATAGCTTCTACCATTTTTTAAATTTAAAGTCAAACAATGCTTTTGGTCCAAAGAACATAAAATGCATCACTCACTTTATGAGTTTCACTTGAAGGAGAAGCAGAAAAATCTTTTACAGCCATGGATAAGGCTAGCTTTTGAGGCTACTCAACAGGGTAAGTTTCCTGACTTATGTATGGCTCAAGAACTTATCTTGGATGGTCTTCCACTTGGGGGTGGAAATGGTTTTGGTCCCAGTGCTGGATGAGAGAGCCATAGAAAGTCTTTTCTTTTTCAGACATTCTGTTGTAGATTTGCTGCTGTACTTGGGATCATTGTCCTGCTGCATGACCCAGTTTGAGCCAACCTTTAGCTTTCAGACAGATGGCCTCAAATTTGACTCTAGAATACTTTGGTATACAGGGAAGTTCACAGTCAACTCATTGACAGCAAGGCGCCCAGGGCATGTTCCTGCAAAACAAGCCCAAATCAAAATCCCTCCACCAGCGTGCTTGACAGTTGGTATGAGGTGTTTGAGCTGATATGCTGTGTTTGGGTTTCTGGCAAACGTGGTGCTGTGTATTATGTATGTATTGGTCTTGTCTGCCCAAAGGAAGTTGTTGTAGAATTCTTGTGGTTTGTTCAAGTGCAACTTTGTGTTGTGATGAATGTTAACACTAAACTCTCCAGACCAGCAAACTGCCAAAGCCTCTACTTTTACAGAGGTGGTGTCATTAAGATCATTAACCTGACCTGATTAAAATTTGGTTGATTTCCTGTTCAAGGGTGTCTTCTTGTGCATGTCTAGATTATTGTAGACCAACTTCTTCCTCTGGAAGTCCTGTTCTGGACTTGTTCCAGTTTCCAATGCATCAGGTGAGAAGTAAGACCAAGAGCATGCTCATCATTGTGCACTGCAAACAGAATTGTTGCTTTGACACACCGGAGAAGATCCTGTGCCCATTCAACAAGCACAAGTACAAGGCACATATAATGCACTCTCATGGAGTGAGCTAAAAAACAATAAACAGCCATGCTGAGACAGTGCAAAGGTCCACAGGAAAGATGACCTCGGATGGATATCAAAACTAAAGAAACTAAACTGTGTCTGTG
>JAMQGT020005127.1:0-22941 GCA_024447675.2 Pterophyllum scalare
GGTTCACTGTGTCAATTACTTATGTAACAGTTGTGAGTAATTATGCTCATTATGGAATGTATTTGTACATGAAGGCGATGTAGGAGTGGCGGTACATATCATTTCACACCAAACCGCAAAGTGCAACCAATCTTTATGTGGTTTCACGATTTGACAATTAGTTGTTGAGAGGGCTACTGCTGAACTCTGAGACACCTTGACAGCTGTTATGTGCCATGATACAGAGTTCTAATTCCTATACAGAGCTTTTTGGTGTTTCTGACTGGAATACAAAAACAATTAATCTACAATAGAGAGCGAATACCTTTGGGGTAATACACCATGCCTTTTGCCAAGCTTCAGATAAACTTGATGTCTGTATGATTAATGGAAAACTAGCTTGAGACTTGGCTACCTTGAGCTTCGCTGCAGCTCGTAGGTGAAACTGATTCTGCCCTTCTCCAACAGTCATAGACCCAGAAGACTCTGTTGGCAGGTATTATATTGGCTCAAACTTTACATTCACACTTAGACCCCTTACATAAAATAGGTCCTGCTGCACTGATCATAACATTTTATTAAAAGGTATTATTCATTATTAGCTGTTGGTACACTCTGTCATGTGTGTGCTTTTGGTTTATGCGTGACATTTTTCACCTTTTAATAATACCCACATAGTCTACCTTGGACCAAATATAATAATTATACAAGTGTGCATATACAGTATACAGTAAGTATAACTTGTGTAAAGCAGAAAGCTTTGCAGTGAGCTTAAATAATTGACTCTATTTGATGACACACTATATTGGCCAGTTAACTGGGAGATGTTAAAAGGCCTTGGGTTATTAATTTTCCAAGGTTTTACCTTTTTATTTGCTGGATCTAAGGTAAGAAAGAATGTTAGGCCTTCAATGTTTCCTGCTTGTGTAAAGTGTCAAGGTACGACTCTGTGAATACAGCACGTGAACAAAAAAATTCACAGGTTATTTTCTGGCTTGCGTATCCTTGCTGCATAGACTCTTTTTTTTTTTTTTTTTTTTGCCCCTGCCCATGCACAAGTATCACTGCAAATATGAATGAGTTATATTTTCTTGCTGTGTGTTAAGACATTTCTCTTTTGGGTTCTCTTTTATGACTTGTGAGGGCTCTTGGCCTTACAAGTTATCAAAGATTTGCAGATAGCTTTAGACTTGGGGGAAGATAATTTTGTAACTGTCATCCTGCAGCCACAAAACTTCACAGAGGAAGCGTCTACTGTTAGAAATTTCTCTTTTTGTTCACTGACACAAATTGGCAGTGTGCACACCGTGCGTGCTTCATGCCTCTGACTAGAAGAGCAAAACCTGTTTGGTAATTAGCAAGTGATTTCAATGTATTGCCTAAAATTTAAAAAAAAGAGAGAGAAATCTGTAAATGTATTATGAAAAAGGATAACCACTGCCTTAAACCCACCTCTTGATACTTATCATTATAAAGGAAAAGACTGAAGGACTTAAATTAGTGCCTTCTCCTTTGATTATGAGGCATATGGTTAGTATCATACAGTATCCTCATGTACACTCTTACAGTATCCGTTGTATATATATATATCCATTGTTTCTAACTTACAGGGCCAATACTCATTCAAGTTGTCTGTCGGCGCACCATAGAGTGGCATCACAATTACGACCTGCAGCATAAAAAAGCTGAAATTATTTTAAAGCTGAAAAAAAAAACACACACACACATATATATATATATATATATATATATATATATATATATATATATATATATATATATATATATATATATGGCAGCTTCCACTGACTAGAATGTTATATTCCAGGATATAGTGTTTGTCTTAATTAATGACCACAAAAAATCAATTGGTCAAAAGTGTTATTATATCAGCTTCACTTCGTTATTTATTTGGATATTTTCAAGGACAAGGCTCTGTAGTACTGTATTATCAGAGATGAATACTGTACTTAAATCTATAATAAGCTACAATAAAAGTAATTTTTCTGGATTGTAGTTAGAGTGTCATGGAAACGGTTATGTGCATGACCTTTTTTTTTTGTTCTGGGATTTGATATTTATCTTAAATGGTGATTGCTGCTTTTAATGGAGGAATATTAAACGATCGCCGGAAGCATCATTCTTATTCAATTTTTTTTTTTTTTTAAATACTTGATATTGAGTATGTTTGTTTTCACTCTCTCAGGTTCATGAGTGTTAATAGTTGTGTTTTTTTGCATCTCAGGTAGAATGCAAATTTATGGCCCCAAGTATATACTGTAGTACCACAGCTATTTCAAAAAGTAAAGAAACCACAGGATGTACATGTTTTTCTCAGTTGTACAAGTTTATGTGTTCTTAATATGGTGCACTGTTACAGTAAACGTTAATTATTTTGCATAGACCTAGTTCACAAAGAAAGAAAAACTAGATTTGTTAAGCAGACAAAAATGATGTACAGTCAGTGTCAACAAAGTCACGATGATGTTCATGAAACTTCTTCTTCTTCTTCCTCCTCCTCCACTGTAACATTTTGCTCATACAGTATTGGTTATTTAGTAATTATAGGATGTGACCACAGACAGTCAATCAAGCATCTGTTTGCATTCATAGATGAAGATGGTGTATTTACTGTGACATGAAGTTCTCTGAATGATCTGTAACGTCTTGGGTATTTGGATGAAATTTATTTTTAAAGCCTGGGGTGGCGGCGTGGGGTGGGTAGGGAGCAGGGTGGGTGGGTCGGCTGTTTTATAACCCCACAATGGTTGTTTATGTTGTTGAATCTTTAAATTTCTCTCTATTCCCAGGTGGCATTTTTCTTTTATGTAGTGAAGAAGATGTTTCTCATATGACCATGCATATTTTGTATTGGTTCACACCAACATTTTTACAAAAGGAAAAAAAAAAAAACAGAAGAGTACTTGTCTTAATAAAAAGATATCAATGTTTAAAGTGGTGTGCTGCTTTGACTTGATCAAAAACATGGCTTCACTTTGTAGTCTTGTCCTGCTCTGAGACAGAACTGAATTTATTAACTTGTATCTGTTGTCAAATTCACTCCGCCTGTTTACCATGCTGAATACATTAGCTGGATTGAACCTGCCTGCTTCATCCCGAGCTGCTGATACTTGTCAAACTCACAAAGGAAGAAAGGTCTTGCGGTGGGGCAAAAATACTGTACAGATGTAGATTCATCGTGGGTGAGCAGCAGCAGTGGCAGCAATCTGATCTCCCATCAGTGACTGACACACACAGTGTGGCACAGATAGAGGCGAGAAGTGTTTTAAATGACACGATGACTGACATCGACAGGCTCGGGGGCCCCTGTTAAGGGTTCCAGCTGAGCACGTGGATGTTAGTGAGTTTGACAAATTGATAGGCATTTTGAGGAACAAGACCTTATTCATAACCATAAGCTATTCTGTCATCATAATTCTGTCAGTGCCACCATTTCCCATTACTTTAAGTGATCCATCCTAGGTAAAGGTCAATAACATTATTCAAATTTTAATGGGAATAGTTTAACCTTACAAACCAGCCACTTTTCTCCCTTACTCATACAATCATTGCAATATAATGCTTCTCTCAAAGAACATTAGCTGTGCATTGATTTTCGTGTGTGAAATATGGCAGATTATGGGATTTTCTCCACATTTACTCTTGAGGTTAAGCCATCTGAATTAAAAGCAGATACGTGAACTTGCTGGATGTCTTGGTGATGTTTCAGTTAGATGCTACTAATCCCATTTAAATGTTCAATTTTAATTTGGAATGACATGTTTAAGTGTAATTAGCACAATGGGGAAATTGAGAGTGAACGAATGTCTAAGCATGGCTTGTTTAGTTGGCTAATTGATTGATTGAGATTGATGGCATGTAGCACTTGGCTTGGCTGAGGTATAATTAAATGATGTGGGATTAAATAGCGGGTGAACAAAGGCAAATGCAACAGGCTCTGACTGCACACATGTCTCCCTCTAAATTGTTGCTGTTTAGCACAAATACTCAGAGAAGATTTTGTCTCTATTACTGTCAGTTTGTTAGAAAGACGTCCAGCGAGTGTGGCGAAGTTGTGCTTTGTACTTTATGCTGCTATACTTATTCTTCAGAATATACACACAAAAATTCTAAATCTAATTCAGATTAGCTGCAGAACTGCAGGTGGTTTGGTTAAAACAGCTACCGAAGCTGGTACTGGAGTATCTTGTTGTAATGTAAAACTGGAAAAACAATGACTGCTGATTTTATTTAATAATATTAGCGATGATGATGATGGCGATGATGATGTTACAAAATGCTTCACAGGAGCAACAGAATAAAACAAAAGTGAGAAATGCAGGAAATAAGAGGACGGTTCAAAGCAAATTAAAAAGAGCACTAAGTCGTCTCATAAACGTATGTTTAAGAGACGACTTTGAGGAAGTGACTGACTCCACCAACCAACTTAATATGCTGGATAGGTGTTATAGACCCAACTCATTCAAGTGAGGCGAATCCTGCCAGCCTGTCAGATGGTGTTGCAGAGGTACGTTCAGGGTGTTCTTTGGCGTCTCTGCCTTTGTGCACCAGAGGCACCAATACTGGATGCTGAGCGGTAATTGTCCTCTTTTAAGAAGCAACAAAGTTTGCATTACAGGGTTGAGTTTGTCAGCCAGGAGACTGTGCTTCATGCCCAGTTTGTGAACTATGTCTTGCTTTTTATTTTTATTTTTTGCCAACATTTGGTGGATTTCGTTCCTGTTCACTTACTTTTAGTTCAGCTGATAGCATTCTAAAATAATAATAATAAATAAACATATCACTTGGTTAGCTTTTTAAAACACACCCCATTAAAATCTAACCGCTGCACATTCTAAATCTATGCTTACCCATTGTGCTTGGAATGCCCAGCGGGTCTTTTACAAGCTGTATGTAACAAGCTGGGAGTGAGGACCTGTTTAATTATAGCCATATACCTCGTGTGTCACGGCACAGATGCCAAAGGGCACCTTGGTATTTGATGCGCTGTCAAAGAAAACAGGCTGGTAATCTCTACGCTTGTCATTTCAGCTACACTGGTTTATTTTTACTGGTCTCCATCAACCACAAAGTGAGATTTTATTGCAGTCATTTTTTATTTGTTTATTTTATTCATATAAAATTGTAAGATTAGAGCAAACTCACATTGCTATATAAGAACCTGTATTTATTCGAACTTTTTACACTTTGGAATATATTTGAGATTTTTTTTGCACTAGTGTTGCAGTAAATATCAATGTGAGTAGTGTTATAATAATAAGAAGAAAAAGAAGATTAAGAAATCCTTTATTTATCCCAAAAGTTGGGTAATTATTGTATTACAGCAGCCAATACATAAAACCGGTGCAGCTCAGAACAAAATAACAAAATAAAAAAATTGCACCATGGGAGGAGCTCAGTTTAATAGAAAACATAAAAAGTGAAGAGCTCAATAAATCAGACTCTAAACAGGCTATAATAAGGAGCTTAAATTTAAAATCCATGTAGTGTAGTATAAGGTTGCAAAGATTTTCTGTATCTGTTGTTGTGGAAGCGGAGCGCAAACAGATGTTAGAGAAAGTATTCAGCTGCATGTCCACTATGTGGCGCAGAGAGTAATCAGAATCCATTAATTATCCACAGCCATTCACCACAGCCGCAGTCATTTGGATGACCTCTGAGTCAGCTGATGGAGGAATCTAAACAGTGTGTTGATTCAAACTTGATTCAAATAGCAACAGCAATGACAAATTGCTGCTGGACGCTTTCCAGCAGCTAGCAGCTCAGTATTCAGGCTACATAAACGTTCCTTTGCAGATCTTCCACATTTCTTCTTACTTCTAATGTTGCTGTTTTTTCAGTGGTATCTCATAACAAGCACTGGAATTATGCCAAACAAGAAGTGACTGTATTCTGAGGACATTAATATGCAATTTAGTGTTTTCTGCTTGGTATAGAAAAACCGAGTAGTGCTTTTTTTTTTCTTTTTAAAGATAAGATGCATAGCAAAAATTAACAATTATGAAATATTG
Source organism: Pterophyllum scalare (assembly GCA_024447675.2). Lineage (NCBI taxonomy): Eukaryota > Metazoa > Chordata > Actinopteri > Cichliformes > Cichlidae > Pterophyllum > Pterophyllum scalare. The sequence goes on from JAMQGT020005127.1 coordinate 6,012, forward strand.
TAAGGGAAAACAACATTCAGAAGGCAAAACAATTCAAAGTCAATCCATGCTAAGTCAAAGAGGTTGGTAGAACAAAACCAAGTGACTTCTACTGAAAATCTAGAACTTTTTAATGTTGTGGGGGAAATGCCAAGTCATACTCCACGGAACAGATGAGCTGGTTGTTTCAAACAATGATGAAGGACAAGCACCTGAAGCCTGCGATAACCACAACACAATTATCTCCGACTGCTACAGTATGACCCAGAGAAATCTGCATTAATTAAAGCACACACAACCAGCCTGTTAATCCCGTATGAAAGTGTCAGGGAGAAGAGACTTGTGTTTGTGAGGTGATTAACTCCGAACCTGAAAGATGCTGTGAACAGCACTATGGGCTCTAATGTCAGAGATGTTGCTGCTTGATGTTTAATGCCCTGATACTTAATCAGAGATTGATGTTTACCAGAGGGAGGAAATGTGCTGGATGTTGATGTGGAAGATTTAGGGTGTTGTTAATGAGAAAAAGCCATTAAAAAAAAAAAAAAAAAAAGCCTTTCTTACCCTTCACCCCCCCCCCCAAAAAAAGGTTAAGTGTTTCAGACAGGAAATCTGTAATTATCTGCTGAGCCTGAGCTTCAAGCAGCATCCTGTGAAGTTCCCTCAACCAAATCTCAAGGTGACTCCTCTGTAGTCTGTGAAAGCAAGAAGTTTTCTTTACCTAAATTTACACTGATGTTCCGCTTCATAGCCACTACCCAGATACAATAAGCAAGGCAAACACTTCCCAGTCTACTGCCCTTATCTTTTATTCTGCTGTGTCTGCATGTAATCTTTCTATCATATTTAGTATTGTTGATGCATAATTAATTTTCATTTAAAGCAGATTCTTAATTTCTGATTATCTTTTAGAGATAGTTGTAAAAAAAAAAAAAAAAGAAAAAGAAAAAAGCCCTACAAAATTTATTTAGTCATCGAGCTTCTTTCATATACACCGCAACCCCTCTATGGATGTTATTTTTTTTATACTTACGTTTTTGTGAGTGCGTTTCTGCTGTCAGCTTATGAAAGTGTTCTATTTTTGTGGGACAGCCTGCTACTGCCTAAAAAAATGTCTGTACAAAGCCTTGAAGTCAGTCACATGGAGCTGGTGAGTTGCTGCAGGAACATTGCCACCTCAATTATTTATCACCGAGTCTATTTTTTCACTTAATAAATTAATTAGTTAGGTAATTAAAAGTTACATGTTTTAATTAAATTGGCATTGAATTCTAACACAGGGCCTCTACCTGGAAAGAAAGGCATCGTGGGATACAGTTCATCAGCTTGAGTGAACTTGAGCTTAAATTCATTCCCATTTGGGAAGATGTGGATAAGTTTTCAAAAAAAAAAAAACTGTTTCATGCTCTGTAACCATTTCAGTCACCGTCTTTATGAACAGCATTTGGAGATAGCGGCACACTGCATTGTCTTACAAAGGCAGAGAGCAGTGAATGAAGCTGGAGGGGAAAAAAAGGTTTAAAGTTTGAAAGATTTCACAGAGAACTTCATATCGTGGACGTTATGATTCTGGACTTTGAAGGTGAAAGAAAAACATCTCTTATTTCAGCTCTTTTGTTCATTTGGACTAATTTTAAAATGAATAAAGGTGTTAAAGGCAGCTTACTCACTTTAAATGTAACAAGAGCTGGATTACCCCTTACCTAGGGGCAACCTTGAGAGCTGAAAAATGAATGCCAAAACCTGTTGTTCCTCCTCTGACCAGTTGAAGCTGGCTCCAAAAGCATAGATTCCCAGGTTAAAATATTCAATATTACAGCATTCAAAAGCAAAGGTAGCAAAATACAGATACTCTTTAAGTAGAAGTACAGATACTTGTGTTAAAAAATACTCTAGTAAAAGTCGTGCTTCAACTTCTTTGCTCAAGTAAAAGTGAAAAAGCGCAGGCTCTGAAATGTACTCAAAGTAAGAAAGTAAAAGTGGCTCTTTGGTGGACATATTATTTTTGTGCAAAACTAACTGAACCTTGTGCTATATTACTATAATAATAGTACATGAGAGTACAAATTCTATTCCAATCTAAATTCTCGTTCTAATGAATGTACGCAGCTTGAATCTGTTATGTAGGACATAAGCAGTGAAAGAGAATTAAAAAAAAGAACTCTATTCTCTACATTGTAGAGGGTGCCTCTGCTTCCACAACTACATAATCAGGGGTTACAGTGGGATTCAGCAGGTGGAGGAGCCCTACGATCAGTTGTAGTGGCTCCGCGTGGGGAAAGGAATCACAGCTTTCTGTCGAGGTTTCCTGCTCTTTGTTGGTGAACTGAATTCAGTAAGATGTAAGCAGATGTTTCACAAGCTGTCTTAGCTGATTTCCCTACACTGACGGTATACTGTTTATCGTGTCTTTATAATCGACAGTGTACAGTCGGTACAAAGGTTGAATCCAGCGAATGAATCTAAGCATCATCAGCTTAAGATCTAATTAATCTCTGCTACACTTGAATTAACCTATGAACACCACAGCCGCTGTGCACTACACAGCACAGAGCTTTGCTGTGAATTCACCACAGTACAACAAGCTAACCTCTTTATGCTGCACTAAAGTGCAGCATTTTCATGCAAGCTTTGAATAACACAAAGTTACTATACCTCAGTTTGTTTTGCAGGATGTTTCAAAAAATAAAAAATGCATATAACTTCACATCATATACCGATCCAGGATCTGCTGTAAAAATGGTGAAATGTAAGCTTTAAATTTCCATTGTATGAAATGTCCACTGAGCAGTCCTTACCTTTAAAATATAACCTCTCTTCTTCCTGCTCCTGTCCTGTCTTTCTTACATCTTTCTCCATCTCTGAGTGAAGTTAACTCTCATTATGGGAAGCAGCAGCTGTACATTGAGCAAGCAGACACACTGTGTGACAAACTGCACAAGGACAGTTTGTGTGTTTGCTGATATTTGTTGTGCTGTTAGAAAGGTTGCATTTTTAAATTACCCGCCACAACACTTACTCTATTTATGCTCTCTTCTTCTGCAGCACTAGCTAGGTGCTAAAGCATAGCACTACAAATGATACCTGAACTATATGTTTTTGCTTCTTTCATATTTTTAAATGCAAATAGGAGTGAAAGGTACAGATATTTCTGATAAACTGTAAAGAGTAAAAGCAAAAAGTTGTCAGGAAAATAAACAGCCTACTAAAGAAAAGTACAGATACCTAAAAATTCTACTTAAGTACAGTAGCAAAGTTTTTGTACTTTGCTACATCCCACTTCTGTTCAAAAGCATATTTATATTTATATATTTTTCTTAGCTCTAATTAGAGAATATGTGTGCGCGCCTGTGCGATGCACCTCTACAGTTTATGGATGCGGCTGGCTAACCAAGCTTGCTGTAGTGAGCTGATATCTTAGTACACCACCCTTTTTGTCCAAATTTTAGCCAAATTTTATCACCTGGCTCCTGAAAGCCAACATGGAAGCAGGCAAAACTCTAACAGTTGAGTTTCAAAATAAAAGTCCAAAACCAGTGGGTGATGTCATGGTGGTAATTTCCATCTTTCGTCATCGTCGGTGATGATGACAGGCGTCAGAGGGTTAAATGTATGCCTTTTTGTGCCTATATTAATCATTCTCATTTAACATGTTGGGCTTATGTTAGCTTTATTTGACAAATAAGTTTATAGAGCAGCTGAGGTATGACTTAAGATTTAGCTACTACCTTATTTGTGTAGCACAACAAACCCACTAACTAAAATGTTTCATTATGAGAAGTGAAAAGTAAATTCCAGGAAACATGAAGAAGCACAAGCTGTACAGAAAGTGTTTGAAGTCTGAGGTGCTCGGCGATACCGCGCGACATGTATAAGCTGCAAAACCTTCCTTTTAATCACCGTTGGGCTCACTGCAACTAAACAAACAACAAATCATTTAGATGTGCATCTAAAATTTGCATGGCTCTGTAAACTGATTGTTTTTCCTTCTTCTTCTTCACTGCCATTTGTATTAAGGAGCTCTTAATAAACAAATAATTAATTAAATAGCCTGAAATACACTTTAGGGTGGCTTACTCCCCCATGAAATGGGAATTCCACTAGAGACCAACTGTTTTTAGATAGTTGGCTTAAAGAGTTCTCCACGATGATTTAAGATAAGGCATAACAAACTGCTCTGTGGATCCCCACACACACACACACACACACAGACACACCCACACTCCCCCAAAAAATGACTTGCTTCTGTGGTATCTTTTTTCTTCTTTAGTGAGGTAAGATGTCAGTAACTGTAGTTATTTTGGCTTGGGAGCGCAGATTAAAAGTGAGTGGGTAAAGAGGTTCGGAGACAAATACAGAGAAATGTTTGGAATTCGTTCCCTTTGTTCAGCTGTGCAAAGGATTTAGCTTTCAGTTGGTGAAACATTGCTGAGAAGCGCTGTTTATATAGTTGGTGTGTGCGGTCATCGCTACACGTCTACACCGAGAACTATGTTGACACAACAGTTGAGATTGCACACATGCTGTGTGACAAACTACCACGAGACGAGGGAAGCCATCATCTAAGGCATAATTCCTGTGCTATCACTGGGTATTCATTTTAAGACATGAAAGCCTGAGCTTGAGATGTCTCGGCACCCAGCGTTAGTGCACTCTTACCAAGTCACTGTGATGTGAACAAAGAAAATGGAGCCAGTGAAACAAGAAAAATGTGCACAGGAAAGAACAAAAGAGACTAGTTAATGGAAACAAGATGGGACACACTTTTTATTCCTTACTTAATTAGTGTTTTTAGGAATGGGAGCAGCACCAAGAACAATGTGTGTGTGTGTGTTTTTTTAAAGAGTTTTTATTTTAAAACTTGAGTAATTATAGCAAACGTGAATGCTCTCCAGTTACATAGATAATTACCTGTAAACACATCATTAGGTCCTTTATCTCTATTCACTGCCTGCTCCACATATAATGACAGCATTTTGTTGTTTGCGGTAATTTTCTACATTTCTGTGTTGAGATGCTCCATGTTTGAATTATTTATCTTTAATTAATTGCAAAAGATATTTCATATTGAGGCGCCGTGAACTATGTGCCGACCTTTAATTTAAGAATTAGGATTCGAAAACAAGCTCTGCACAAATTGAGTTTTATATCATGTAAGTTATGGGGAAAACATAAACAGCGGAGGGAGGGCGTAATGTAGTTAGTTGACTTTTAACCACATTATATGTTATGTAAGTATTTTGCTGGTTGTTGGGAACTGGAAGAGAAGACCTTTTGTCTCCCCCTAAAGCCCATTCGATTTGGACCAAATGACGAAAGGACATGTCAGAAAGATAAATTATACCCAAGCATGCTTTGTTTCTTAATGTAGAAATTAAATTCTGGTCTTAAATATATAAATTAAATGGTTGTGAAATTACATGAGGTGGAGCCTGAAGCACTGCAGGCTCCCATTTCTGGTTTGCTAAATGACAGCATGGAGGGAATTACTTTTGTGCACAGCTATAGATTTTTTTCAAGGGGTCTTCATCATACATGTCATGATATATATCTGACTTAGAGTCACCGCACAAGCATAAACTGTCAAAGCGTGGTATGTCCTCCCGCAGCAGTGACACAATAACAGTAACCATGCAACTGAGATGGTTATCCGATGTTACACCGAATGCTCGGTGATCCAGATGGTGGCTGTAATTTTTTTTTTTCTTTTTTCTTTTTTGATGATCTCCTCAGTGATGCAGAACCTGTTGACTTATTTGCCTTTTGTTCCCATTTGCTCATTAGTGCCGCCTTATGAGTTTAAGATCTACAAAATTCAAAGTCATCGAACTGTATTCACCAGTGTGCAAATGTGCTCCATAACAGTAGATGTATCGTTTACAGATAAACGCCCCAAATTGATTCACGTGGCTAAAGCTTACACAACTAGTGATTACCTTTTGAACTAGCCGTACTGCCTTGGATAATTACGTTCTGTTTCTCAGGCTATTATTCATGAGTTAAAGGTCAAGAGCATTGTTTGCAACACAAAGTGCGCCTTGCATTGTATGGGCCAGCACACAGTCCTCTAGTTGCTTAGTCGCTTTGATATGCATGTCAATGTCAAATTAGAGAACTAAGCCCTAATAGGCAGCCATTACTGCAAGTGAGGAGCCTTTGTGTAAACCTGAGGTCTAATCACTTCTTCAATCACTAAGCATTGTCCCTGCTACCTCTAAAACGTGCCTGATTTTCATTTTCAAAAGCCATGGATACACTTGAATAAAATATATATTTCTGCCCAAAGCCAGGGCTCTCTAATTGGTTATCTGAAGTACTAACAAGGTTCTCCTGGCTGCTTTAATTAAATGGGAATCCATTGTCATATTAACTAGTTAATTAAGTGAGACGAAGATGATCTCTAAGAACTTTCTCTTATCAGAGGCAATACTTTGCATTTTACTTACAAGTACACAAAATGTTTGGTTCACTGGTGATTTTGGGACGGAGAGCTGCAGCGTCTCGTCAGTCAGCGAGAGGCTGAAAACACAACAGAAACTCAAAGTCGAATCTGTGACGCTCATCTCCAAACTGGCGCCAAGGAGGACAACGTGGCATTGAGCCAGAATGGCAGAGTGTGGATCAGATGTTCCTCTGTTGCATGAACAAGGGAAAGCGCACGAAACTGATGTTTTAGCTTAGAGTATGATGAGGTGCTGCTCGATGTTCTCGCTAAAACATCTATTTTAAGGAGGAATTCCAGGCTATAGAACACCACTATCTTTATACAGAGGGCAGAGTTTTTAAAGACAATGCTCTTTTATACATCTTCACAAGGAGAAAGAAAAATATGCTCATATGTAGACTGATGATATGTATTCATAAATAAGCCCCAGCTGGTTCCGTATCTGTTTTTTGTTTAATTTTTTTAAAGGAAGTCTTTTGAAGTAGAGGCTTCGACTGCAGCGTTTTGCTATTTAAATATGCTCTGCACTTCACAGTCAAGATCCATCAAAGAAACAATGAGGAAGTGTACATTCATAAAGTTCCAATAATGTTTTGTAATGGAACATTACACTGTAATGAACAACCAAAAATGATTCTTTATGGAGCCACTAAAGTGCCGTGAACCAGAGAAACACAGCTACCGCCATGTGCTATATTACTAATAGATCTGCTGACTGCAGTCGCAGTCAGAACCATTAAGGATTTAAAATTGTTCACTCAGAATGTAAAGAGTCTATAATGCACAATTTTGTTCAACTCAGAACAGCCATCTCCACAAGAGTAGTGGGTAACTATTATCCTGCAGATCACCTGCCCCTGGAGAGGTGAGAGTCCTTTCACCTTGCACCTGCTGGTGTTTGGCACCGCACGCCTCACACATTCCATCCCTACATCTGGACTGCACCAGATGTTCTTGAATAATTTCTCATACAGGTGAAAGTTCCTTCCCTTCGCAGTTGAACCTCAGCTTCTTCTACCCTGTCTTCCAATTCGGACACATTGAGACATGCGCATGCAATCTCACCTCTGATATATATATATATATATATATATATATATATATATATATAATTTTTTTAGTTTTAAAGCCTTCGCTGCACTGAGGGGCGGTGAAAAGTTTGAGGGAGGGATGCTAGAAAGGCCCTTTTCCCCACTCATTTCATTTGTCCCCTGCTGAAAAATAAGACTTTAACCTGATCCTGAAAGGTAGCGCGCCTCAGATGCATCACAATGTCCAAAAAGCAGATGGCTGTCTAGCAGGGCAACAGTTCTTTCTCTCAAAAGCTGAATAATACATGCAAACCTTGCTGTGATCCACCGATTTCAATAGCCTATAGAAAAGGATTGCTCTCAACGTAAACCATTTTGCTAGAGGCCGTTCGCCTTCCTCAGGTCCAGTCTCCCATAAATAATTTGACTTCAACCTTCACATGCATAAAAATTGCAACTTGTTGGTTATGAAAGAGAACAGTGAGGATGCACTTTGAATGCCGATGTGGCGATGAATAAACAATGGCTCGCTGCTCCAGGAGCAATGCAGAGCTGCCAGGAGACATTGCTTTGAGTCCGCAGGCTCTCTAATGGTTTTTGCCAAAGACCAAGCCTTTCAGTCAGCTGTGAGAGGAGGCTGTTTTGATCTGGGGGAACACTCTAATAATTTCTAACAATGCAACAATTCCCCAGGCACTTTGGACAACCTTGGCTGATTCCCTCTGATTATTCTCCAGCCCTCAACTCTCTTTAAACCATGATTGAATGGCCTTTTTTCTGGCTACAAGCTTAAGGTATATAAGTATAGCATCATACTCGCATTTGGAGCCTGTCATTTACAGCCGATTTCACTGCTCCAGCTAACTGGAAGGATCTATCGTTGTGAGTAAATGAGCTCTTAACACATTTCTACATCAAATCCAGTTTTTTTTATTTATTTATTTAATAATAACCTCTACTGAAATTCCAAAGCAATACAAGCAATAAAATAGTCAGGATCCTCTGCAGTGTTTCTGAGCAGATATGAGATGTCTGAGAAGCAAATCAAAGTCTGTGATCTCCCCTGAATGCAGTAGGAGCTTATGCTGTTTCTGCAGTGCTACAGTGCCACCTGGTGAGGAGCACACACCACACCATAGGACAATTTAATGAATTATTTATTCATTCATTCACAATGTTTTAGATGTTGATTTTTAATATCAGATATTTTGACTTCTTCAGAGCCCAAATCTTTAAGCGACTGCCTGACTAACCGTGCTTCATATTGTATTCCTGTGTAACTGGATGGAAAAGCATCATATCTGCCAAATTTCCCCAATTTGTTTAATAATGCTATTGATGCAAAATTGTTTGTTGAATTATTTGCACAGGAGCACACTTTCCGCCACTGAATCTGAAGGTTGCAGACCAAATATCTCCCACCCCCACTTGCTGATGCATGAATGGGTCACAGGTTAAATTGCTGGGAAACTGACTTTGCACATGAAAAGTTCATTTGCAAGGAGATTTGTTTAAATGTTGTAACCCACTTGTGACTCAGCAAAATCTTCCAAATGGCCCCCAATACCACAGTTAGCTTTTGCTTAAAAACGACAAGTAGGAATATTATAGGCAAAGAGAAAAAAATTTAAAAAAGCAAAAGTCATGGAGCATTTGGCTAGAAAGATGTGAGCTTACCAGACCTCTGTTGCCTTCTCCTCTAAGGGATGCATTGTAGACTGGTTTGTGGTGTTTGCCTGTCTCTTAGATTAGTCTAATGCAAGTTTTAATGCTTCAAAAAAGACTCAAGTATGCCACCTATTAACCCTAGGCCAATTCAGACCTTGAAACTAAAGTATTTTCTAAGATAACAATTAGTGGTGCCTCTCGCCCTTTGGCAGCTAGGATGGGCTCCAGCCCCCCCCCCGCCCCACAACCCTGAATTGGATAAGTGGAAGAAAATGGATGGAGCAATTAGTTTTGCCAATTTACAAAAAGGAGGAAGGCATATCTTGTAGCAAGGAGAATTGTTTTTCGAAACTGTAGAAACCCTTGGAAATCAATTAGTTTAGATGAAAGCCATTAAAGTCTTTCTTCAACAGCAGCCGCTTAACACTGCAGCCAGTTGTTGCATTGTGGGTAATGTAGGTGCCATATATTTCATAATTAAAATAAAATAAAATTAAAAAGAACATCTCTGGTTCTGTAGCATAAAGCAAAACGATCACCCATATCCATATGCAGCATCTGCAATCGTCTCCTCTGAATATAGCCATGAAATAAGAGTTTGACAAACTGTAATCATTGATAATATATCTTTATTTTTTGACTCTCACTAAAATAACTCATTTAACATGTCTTAACAGAATATCCTCATCTACATGAAGATTTTAAAACAGCATTTTTTTTTTAATGAATAAAACATCGCATTTCATGTAAAACACCACACTGTTAAAATTTCCCAATGAAGAGCAAAGGAATTTTCATTTTTGTGACAAAACCACAATGTCACACAAAATACACTTTCACCGGATCGCACGAGCCGACTTGCATGTATGTCTCTAGCATATTTTGCCGCGGTGCGCTTGACCTTACCAAAAATGATAGCACTCGTTATTTTTTGCAATATATAATGTGTGATAAAGAAAAAGCAGAAAAGTTAGAAAGCATGAGGTTATCTTCCGTTTTACCAACCCTCCCAAAAAGTGCTAATTTAGCATTGAACAAGGATTCTGAGCAAGCCATTTCTTACAGAAACAAAGAAACAAACAAAAAAAAAAGCTGTATATCAAGAGGCTTTATGTATACCACGTTAAGACAATGTGTTTCATACACAGTTATCCTTAAAAGTGCTTGTTGAAGTCTGAGCAGACTGGAATAAAAAAACAAATGTACAGTACATTGGCCACATGTTAGCTGTGTGTTATTTATAGAAATATAATACATTTAAAATTACTGTTATTTTATACACATTCTAAACTTTAAAATTATATTAATAAAACCAGTTAATTTACCTTGTCATCCCTTGTCATGTTGCTTAGACATTAAATACATTTATTTTTAAAACCCATCTTCTTCTCATCATGCTTCGCAGTGGTGCACTCTTTAAATTTAAAACAATACCTGCATCACGTTTCATTTCTTGCCTTCCAGCTTCCCCAGAAGCCACCGAAAAATATGAAACTACCACTAATGCTGGCGGTGCGATCCCCAGCAGCAGCCTCACTTCACACTTTTTTGTAGCAGCTCCTGAAGGTTAAAATAAACACACTTTCAAAGCAACAGTCTGTTGGTCTGGCTGAGGATAAAGTGCTATTCTCCTTTGGCCCCAATGTGGAATCAGATAAAAGACAGTGGTCAGAATCACTCGTAGACTCCGGCTTCTGATCTCAGTGCGGCGTGATAAAAAGCCTCATGACCCAGAGCCTGGGACAACAGTCTGTGCCCGTGGGGAGACATGCAGCCCTGGCCAGGCAAATATCCTGCTGCGGCTTTAACGGATCTTGTGGGTTTAGGTTTGGGTGCTGCGTAATACCCCTCCATGTGGTCATATTGTGTGGGTCTGACTTTAGTGCTCTGAGTCCTTCTGGTGGAAAAAGAACCCAGATGTTCAGGATCCATTTGGGATTTCGCATGGTAATGGTAGTAGTGACGGTTTTCTCTGGTGCTCTGTGACCTCCCGGGTCTCCTGAGGATGCTGGGTTTCACAATACCAGAGTAGCTGGGGACAGCGTTGGGCATCATTAGTCGATCCTGGTCGTGACCTCGCATATGGCTTCTGTCACTGTGTTCGACGTTCTTGAGATTAGGACAGGCTCTTTCTGGGAGAGAGGGGACTTTGCGAAGCGGTGGCTGCTGAGAGGAACCTGCTTTGATGTGAATCCTCCGAGATGGCCCTGAGTCCGCGCCAGGGCGGCGACCACACTGCCGCCTGCTGACCTCGGGGTTTACATGTTGGGACCTCTGGGAAGTCGGGGATGTAACACTTTCCATCTTGTCAGTGGAGAGGAGGCAGGCATTTCCAGGGTCGGACTTGCTTCTTGTGTGCATTATGTCTCTACTTCTTGTGTCAGCGGGTGAGACAGGACTCTCACAAGGAGACGCAGCTGGATATGTGTTTTTATGTCTGGATTTACTCTCCTGCATGACTGGTTGATATACGACTCTTTCAAAAACTTCTGCATCCCTCGCCTCATAAACAAGAGTGTCCCTGCTTTCTATGAAAAGCTCTCTGTTCACAGGAGGAGCGCGCTGCGGAGAGTAGTTGTAGTAATCGGATTGTCCGCTTTCTCTGGTGGAACGCACGGTGTAAGACTTGCTGTGTCGGATACCGCCTTGCCGGCAGGGCTCTATGTAGTAACGAGAGCCGTCTACTGGGTTCACATTTGAATAGGGGCTGCAGCGGTAGTCAGCATGGGTGTTTTCAAACTGTGGCCGCACAGGATGAAGACCAGTGTGCATCAACCTCTGATAAGGTGCTTCCTGGCCTGCCGTCTGCTCGACATAAAACATGGTGTCAGGGGGCAGGACTTCTGTCTCTGCCAACTCGTAGTGACTAATCTGAGGGGCATGGAAGGAGCGAGCCCTCCGGATGGCCGGGTGCCCGACTACTCTATCATCTGACCTCTGCCACTGGCCTTGTTGCCTGTGGCAGCCACTGATAAGGTGTTCATTTCTACGGTATGGTCTGTACTGAGGTGACAAAGGGTGCCTTAAACCTAAACTGCTGTAGCGGCCTTCAGAGGACTGCCTGTACAAGCTTTTTGGCCCAGAAAGGTGACGTGGGAGAGCATCAGGCCGAGGGCAGTGAGGTGCAGGCATTCGTCCTGCCTGAACTGGCCGGTGATGATGATGATGATGATGATGTTGATTACTATAGACATCCTCAAGCATGCCCAGAGGTCTCTCCTCCTCTGGGCTGTAGTGATGGGTTAAGGAGGGCTGTGATGGATGTGGGAAGACCTCCTCAATGGAGGCAGGCATGGAGGTCTCTGCCAGAACAGAGCGGAAATTAAAAACATTTATAGAGTCCGTGTTGACGTATCCAGGAGAACTTGACGGGCTCTGAGCTGAGTAGACAGGCTGAGTGGGTGTTGAAACTCCAACACTATGATAGGTGTGCTCTGTTTGTGTGACATCGCTAAGCTCTTTTTCCTCTCTGCAGTCCCTCCTCTCTGCACTGCCTCCATCCAAGCTCCCTGACCCGAGTGGACTGACATTAGGAGTGAAATTGCACATGCTTTCCTGTCCGTCAGTGACCTGTAGCGGCTCTGGGCAGAGGTGTGAAGGCAGGAAATGAAGAGGATGAGAGTAGCAGTGGGTCTCCACAGGGTTGTGCACTGATGTTTGCCACTGGGAAAGAGAGGAGACATGAGGGCCGCTGTACTCCTGGGGATACACTTTTAGATCAAGAACTGAGGGCCGTGGCGGTCTGTCCTGGACATGAGATGCTTCCTGCCGATGGAGTGGATGCAAGGAAACATTGCTTCTTCTTTGGGAGCCACTGCTGGCCTTTTGAGCAGTTTCGGCCAGAGCCAAAGCCAACTTGCGTGCAGCACTCGTCAAGGGAGGGTGAGGAGGGAGAACAGAGACTGAACTCATAAGTCTATCTGTTCCTGGGGAGGGATAAGACAAACAACGCTACAGTATGACAGGACAAACAAAGCTATGGTAAGACATGATGGGACAAGAAACAAAAGCTTTCATAAGAAACTACGAAATGCAGTCTTATATAAATAATCACTAACTTTACAGCATAAAATAAATACACAATATTAAAGAGGAGCAGCACTGACCTGGATCGGGCATGTTCTGTGCGGACTGACTGAGGTCTGTCACAGCTGATGCCTGGCTTGCTGCGCTGCGTGGGCTGCAGTGTTGATAGGGCGCTTTGGGCTCTTTTCCATCTGCCACTGGAGCTTCACTGTTATCCACTGGGGTAGAAGAAGCCAGCTGAGGGGGCAGAGATACAGATGCAGACTGAACATCTGCTTGTGTTTTAAATGATTTCTTCCTGAGTTTAGGGGAGAGCTGCTTGTGGGTAACCTTCTCTCCCACCTTTACTGAGAACTGGGCTAATGTCTGGAGACTGTGGTCGGCCATAGATGGGCTCTGATTCACTGGAACACCCAACATTCTTCCTCCACTTATTTCCCTCTTTGCTGTATTGCAGTCCAGGGGTTGCTGAGGGTGGGCTGCATTGAAAAGACATGGGGTCAAAGTCTAAAGTAGAAATGCCTGCAGCCGGTGGAGAAAGGTCCAGGTCGTCCTCCTGGTGTGGAGGTGAAATGCCTGATGCGGATATGACCCGATCAGCACCAGAATGACCCTCACTCGGCGGGTTTGTTTTGTGGTGGTGTTTACTCCCGTTGTAGTGGAGGTCGTCTTTACTCATGGCAGAAATGGCCTCACTAGTTGAACGAGGTCTGAGAGGACGGTAACTTGAAGGCTCGCCTGGGATGGAATAAAAATTATATTTATACTGAATCATTAATAGGAATTTGCACACAAATTTTATAAAGCATTAGCAGCATGTTTGAAGTGTGGAAAATATACAATATTGAAGATTAATTACCTTCAAAATTTTGCAAAGAGGTGAGAGATTCTTCACTTTTGGTAGAGCGCAAAGTGCCACTATCTCCTCTTCCCCCTGCAAACATTTGACCAGATAATTTTCCCTAATAAATTAATCAGCGTCTCTGATACAGTACAGCTGTTGAGGCTAGTGCAAGAAACTGATCAATTAAAATACACAAAAGAAGCGTTCGAGGTAAAGAAGCTGCATGCTTTCTGGCTGCGTAACAGCAGCAGAGAGCTGACCTGGCAGTGCAATGCTCTTTATCTCGTTAGGCTCACTCGGGTGTCGCTTCAGTTTACGTTTGGACACAGAATGGGACTTGCCCAGGTGGAAAAAGAGAGCCAGTTCCCCACTGGAGACTTCTTAGCCTTAGCAGGAGGTCGCTTGCTGCTGCAACACAGAAACACGTCATCTTCAATACTGGCTCTTGTTTCTAATAGTACAACATACAAGAAAAAATGATTACCAAGGAGAAAAACAAGGCATTAGTAGTTATTGACTGTTATCATTATCTGACATGATTAATTTTATAGTCTACAACCAGAATGTCAGTGATGGCTCGCAATCCATCACAATTTGCATGTTGTTGTAATGTGTGAAGTACAGAAAGAAAGTTTTCTTGTCACTGATCGGCTGTATTACACAAACTGACCAATAAGGTCATGGTCATCGCCATCTAACAGGATACATGCGGTATACAGCATGTGCAGCAAACCGATATCTGAAGCTCTCGCATCATTTCACAAAAGTTTCCTTAACGATTTTATGCATGTAAAATTTATTAACATGGAGAATCTTATGTCAATGACTTTGCTAAATGTTTTGAACTGATCATTGTCCAACACATTGGGAGTGCAAATTTGGTAAAATTGTAAGTGGTGTGCATGTGTGAAAATGTGACCGTAAAATAAAAGAGTGACCTTTAGCACAATTTGGGTGAGGACTCATTAGGTGACCATTGTTAAGTCTGATTAAATTGCGACCAATACTGTGAACGGACAGCAGACAATGGACGCCTCACCACAGCTCTTTGGCCCTTCGGTAGGATGAGATGGAATTTGGCATTTTCAGAATTCCAAAAAATGCCAGATTTCCAGAGGTGAACTGGACATCTTCATATATGTCATATACTTACTGCCAATTATCCATCTAAAGCTATCCAATTTTCAAGAATAATTTAGAAGTTGTAACATATGCATTTTTGCTTTGGGAATTACGTTAAATCAAGAATCAAAACTGTTCCTAATCAATTAACTGTTATCAATGAACAGATAAGATCAAGAGTGACAACATGTGAGTCATGGCTGGAGAAGCAGATGGATTCATTCACACAATAACAGTTACATTAGACCGCTGTCTATATACCAACCTCTCTGTCGGGAGCTCAATGACTGTGTGGAACTTGCCGAGGAGAGCTCCAGGTCCCTCTCCGACCTCGATGTAGTCACTGTGGGTGAGGCAGGGGGTGGCAGCTGGGGAGCCCAGATGCGCCTGAGTGCGAGCCTGAGCTTCCTCTATAGACAGTAACTTAGTGGATGGGGAGCAGACCATCAGGGACTTTGGTCTGGATAAGGTGTTGTTACCTAAAGTTGAGACGTTCAGTAACTTAGAGATGCATATAGGGTGCATATATACTGTATAAGAGCATTTATAATCCTTGTTTGGAAATTAGTTTATAACAAAAAACCAAACAAACCTACCAGTGCTTTCCCTTATGATAGAATTGAGTTTGGGGCTGAAGAGAGCCTCAGTATTGTTAAGGATGAATTCCACCACCACCGACTGGATTCGCACCTCCATGAACGCGGCTGTGCCACTAAAGCAGGCCGACTCTATCTGTCTGGACCTGAAACACAGCAAAGCAGAGCACAACCTATTTCACAGCTCTGCACCACTGAGACATGCCCCAGTTCACCGTCACAGAAAGGCTAGAATGAAACAGGAAAGCTAATAGTGCTATGAACATCACCTGAGGAGGTTAGGTGCCCAGACGATAGCTAGGTTCTTTGTGTGCATGTTAGTGACGGAGCTGAAGGTAGCTAGGTGGGAGAGGTGCCTCATGAGGAACTCCAGTGTCCTGCAGATAAAGAACAGTGCAAATATTTAATATAGATTTCACTGGCTTTTTTTTTTTTTTTTTTTTTTGACTGTAAAGTTGCCAACTTTGGTTCATCGTATTGGCCCCACATAGGTCACCCAACACTGTTATCCTTCCTGTTACCAGCAAATCAATCTGTAACTAATATGATCAGTTCTTCAAATCTCGGGCAGAATTCAATTAACTTTACATTGCTGTATTCAGTGGATATAAGAGACATCTTTGTGGCTGAGATATAGGCTTGTGTAGGAAAAAGGGATTTCACGGTTCCCACAAACCAAGTCAGAATCCCAGCTGAGTCTCTGATGTGATGAATCTTTGTCCAGAAATCATATTTCTCAATTCAGACCACCAGGGTGCAGCAGCAGCAAGCTTTAAAGCTGACCTGTAATGTGGGGGAGGCAGCTGCTGGATGACATTGTGGATTTTGACCAGCCTCTCCTCATCTGTGGCTGCAGACACAGCCTCCTGTAAAGAGAGAGGATAAAGCACACATCACTGCGAGGCTGTTAATCACAGCCAAGGGAGTTTCCTTAACAACCCCGCTCTCGTTTTCCCCTTTTTATATTCAGAGCAGCCAGTGTTTCGTCTCACTTAATCTGCTATTTGGGTTTTAGCATGCACAACCCCTGCTGTTCCTGGAAAGCTCAGTGTGATGCAATGACCCCATTTTTGAGCAGCACTTCAAAATGAGCAGAAATTTCAAAATGATTTCTTCTGTTCTTTTGTTATCGCTGAATAACTAGAAATATGTTCCTTGCGGGTTTTTTTTTTTTTTTCGCTCCTTGCAATACTTGACACTGATGTGATGCCAGCTTCCT
>JAMQGT020005128.1:0-83327 GCA_024447675.2 Pterophyllum scalare
ATGTTATGTCCTGTTACTTCGTTTCAGTTACGTATTGCTCATTAAGGAATAAAAACAAGCCATATAGCAGGCCTGTGTCTGTGCTGAGCTGCTCATTTACAGATGTGCTTCGAACTTGGTGTGCATTAATTGATGGCCCGTATTTTCAGGGTCTCCTAAAGGAATTGAGTTTAACTCGGTGAAGGAGGTACTGATGTCTGTGAAAGCCGTGAAGTCCATGCACTGCCTGCACCTCTGGGCTCTGACTGTGGGTCAGGCGCTGGTTTCTGTTCACCTGGCCATAGGTAAAGTAACGCACTGGTCCACCAGTCAGCTGGGGTCTTTCTATGTGGAGTATGTGTGTTCTCGCCATGCCTGTGTGGGTGCTCTGGGGGTTCTTGAGCTTCTTCCTACAGTTTAAAGACACGTTCGTTAACTAGTAATTCTAAAACTGGCTGTAGATGTGAATGGTTGCCTGTCTCTCTTTTACAACCTGTCCGATATCATGTGTTAGCAGAGTTCATACAGTATTCCTTCTCTTACAGGATATTAAAAAAAAAGCCTGACATGAATGAGAATTATGTATTAAAAATTATAATCTGTAAGATTAGATATCTGTGGTAGTGAACTGAAAGGCGAGACTTTGATGCAGTGAAGGTAGAGAGTTATCTGGATGGCTGCTATTTAATAAACTTGCTGAACAAAGAAAATCTGACACTTTTCCATCCGGGCACACTGTGACATCACGAGACCACGAGGCTTATGCTATTACTTTTAATGTGTGAAAATATAGACATGGTGTGAAGCTCTTCTCTGCTGTTGCTCTTTGTCTTATCCTGTTTTTTGTTTTTTTTAGTTTTTTAGTATTGGACAACTAGGGTGGCTGGACAGAAATGGTGATGCATTTCAGCTTTTGAGAAATAAGTTTCATCTCAGACAAGTGAAGCCAAAATTAAGTAAAGTGTTTTTACCGGTCTTGAAATCAGTGAATTGATGCTTGATGGTGAGTTCAAAAGGAACTGAAGCCAGCTGATTCAGCAGCATGGGATGTGTTCGTGCAGGTGGTCCAGAATTTTCTTGGCAATCACAGTGTAGGTAATTATGATTGGTTCTTGCAAAGTGAGACAGATGTGGAAAATAAGCTCAAAAGCATGTGCCTCAAACATTTCTGAGCACGCTGACCTAGTTCACGCTAAGATATCATGAGATATAATGTACTGAAAGTGAAGGTGCATGAATGAAGCTCACGGTGAAACAGAAATCAAGATCGCTTTTTTGGGAAGGGTGAAAGCGAGGTCACCAAATACATTTTCAAATAGTTTCTGCTTTAGGGTTGGCTGGAAAACTGATGTTATTCTACTCAGATTTCATTGCCAAGAGTTAAAATGTCCATATTATGCTGAAAACTGTAAGAGTTATGCTATAAAATTTTCCTTACAGGCGGTTTTTATATGCATTACTTCATTAAAAAAAATCCAAACTGCTTTAGTCATGCCTGGTTTTCCTGTCAGACTGTGTTAAACCCCAGGGGAGCTGGGAGTGTAACTGATATTTTGCAGGAAGTCGGTGCAGCGCAGATTACATATTTCTCACTTGCAAGTATTGCCCTGATCCATCTGCCTGTTGAACCAGATGACATCACCATGGTGATATGCCCTGGTATTGGTAACCATAGTGAGAAGCACTACATCCGGACCTTTGTGGATTATGCACAGAAGGATGGTTATCGTTGTGCTGTGCTGAATCACCTGGGAGCTCTTCCCAACATCGAGCTCACCTCTCCACGCATGTTCACTTATGGTAAGACCAGTGAGCCATCTCAAAATGATACTTATTTGGCTTTTTAAAATTTTCTTTTCATATAATTTTTGTTAGTGTTGGATGTTTATATTAGTTGTGCCAAGTGTTGCGCTCAGTGTGACAGAGTTACTCTAGCCCCCCCCCCCCCAACACACAAACGCAAAAAAAAGTTAAGTCAGAAATGAATGGAATAATTTCTGAACCCATTTTAAACATCAGTCAGTTTTTCATCATGAAGTCTATCTAAGGATGAAAACCCACTATTTATAATGATTAAAAGAATTTGGTGTTCTCGGTAGTGCTGCATCATCACTTTCTCCTCAGCTCTCATCCAATTGTCTCTTGTGGTCTGAGACTTAAGCTCTTCTCAGCAAAATCCATTAAAAAGGGGTAAGCACGGTGAAGGTAGTAGTTTAAATCATCTCTGGTAGATGTGTATACTTATAAACGGTTTACCTCGTTTCCTGATTGTACAACATTATTTCAGGGTAAAAGCTAAATTGAGGAGGAATTTAAGGCTTTATCAAATGGGCACATGTGACATGTGTTATTTAAAAGGTCTCGGACTCAGATCTGATACTCTGAATTAAAGACTTCATCAGCCAGACGTGCTGAACAGTGTAAAGCATCTTTCTATATGTATTGATTATAACACTATGCCGTTTCATTTTACAGGGTGCACATAGCCTTATTGAAAGCCCAGAATGGGGATTTGATAAAGATTTTTTTCGCTCCTTTTTCCTTTTGCAAAGTACACGGCAATGTCAAAGAGAAACTGACACGGGATGAAAAGCAAAAAGGCTAGAAAAACTGCTTGCTGTTGCACATTGCAAAGATTATTATATTATTATTATTATTATTATTATTATTATCTTAACTGGCGAAAGTCAGATTTGAGGGGTTGTTTTCAGGGCTGCAGCAGGGCAGGTCAGGTGCAGGCATGTTGCTTTTACAATGGAGCTTAAATCCAGAATACATTAGCCTCCAAAGGTCTGCTGTGGATTTCGCACAGTCTCATAATTTTGCACAGGGTGTGTCAAGTTGTGCTCCACAGAATTAAGTATGCGGGGTGCATATCCAGGGAGCCTTGCAGAAAACCTCCTGTTTCTAATTCTACCCTTCTCACTACAATCGCAGAGCAAAAATATTGCATGCTCTTAAAGTGCTGATAAGGCACTGTGAAATGTCATAAATGCATGGGTGTTAATAGGGGGGGGGAATGAGGGTGACTAATGTAACCTGCTGAGGTTGAGATGCTCGCCTGTAGGTGCGTGCAGTCAACACAGGATGGATCCTGCAGCCGTGTACAAGCCACCCCGGTCTGCCCACGCTTGATGTAATTTGTAATTAACTCATGGCTAATCAATAAAGCATTTAACGCAACGCACAATGGACACGCAGGGGATGATCCCAAGCCAAACATATTGGATGTCACTGATCGTTACAAGGTGAGGACACCCTGTCTATCATTGGGCTGGAGGGTGAGCGAGGGTGGTGGGGGGAACAGCTGGAGAAGATAGGGGCAGTGGAGAGGAGAGGGGCATGAATGACAGGAAGGAGAGAAGGGCAGAGAGGGGATAAAGGGGGAATAATGGAAGACTGAAAAGGTGAGGAGAAGCGAGCCAAGAATCACATTTCAAACTCACAGGGCAACAGAGCACCACACACAGGATCAGCTCTCCCTGTAGCCATTATCCCTATAGAAACATATGTACTTATCAATGCACATCCAATCGCTTAAGAAGAAGGCCTCACATCTTCTCACAGCTTTTTTATTTGGAAGGACTCTTTACTGCATCAGTTTATATAATATGAAAATATGGTTAGACTAATAAAAAAAATAACTTTTTTTTCTCGCATGTAAATAAAAATGCATGTAAAGTTTGGTTTTAGCGCCGGCATCAGCAACGTCTGCTGGTATTCTTTCACTGTGATGCAGGAGTACAAGCACCATCTTCTAAAATGCCTCCATTTCAAAAGCAGAAACATTTTTACATTTGTATGAACTAAATCGGTTCCTCTGCAGAGTAGAAACACGCAGTATAGACAGCTTCTTCGGTTATTCTGCTTCTTGAATCACCTACAATCAGCTGTGACAGGAGGTTTAGCAACAGGTTTTGAATAAACTAATTTGCTTTTTTTAAGAAATAAATGCCTGTTTGCTTCCTTTTGTGTTATTTTATTTTTTTAAAAATAACAAAGTTGTATTCTCCAGAATTTAGGGATTTTTTCCCCCCATCAAGACTGCATAAAAACTCAAAAGACAGAAATTCCAGCAGCAGAATATAAAAAAGGCACCTACTGTGCATGCACTGCATCCACTGTCTACCCATCACTGAGCTTATAAGAGAATTACATCTACATTTAGGAATTTAGAGAGGCAGAGGTGTTAACAGGTGAACCCAAAAGGTGCAAAAACAAAGCGATGACTGATGGGAGCAGAGGCCTGAAAGACATTCAGAGAGCGAGAGAGAGAGAAAAAAACAGACAAGAAGAAAACGCATCAGAGCAAGATTTAAAGATGAAAACATGGCAGAGAGAGAGGATCAGCGCTCTCAGTGTGAATACGCTTAGCAGCAACGAAACACAACTCTGCGGCTTTATCTGATCAGTCTGTGCCATGTAGTCTAAATCACAGTCACACCACTCCTATTAGAGATCGGGAGCACTTTTAATTATAAACCCATCCACGGGGGCCGGTGAATATGATAGCATGTTTGAAAAACTGGAGCCAGATAGAGGGGGGCAGCGGGGGTGTGGGGCAGACAGGGAGTTCACCGGCACCATGAGAGCTTTTTAGAACGACCAGCATCATCACTGAATACTAATGCATTTTACCTTCAGGCTGACCATTAACATACACAAAGCAAATGGCCACACACACACACACACACACACACATATTTATGCTCTCAAAGACATTCAAACTGATGCATATTTCACATACGTGGCTGCATTTCAATATGCATGAGAGTGGACACATTTGCAGCGTTGTTTGTTTTGTGTGTGTGTGTGTGTCTTGTAGGGGTTTTTTTTGCAGCTCGGCCTAACGGGAGAATCACGGTGGGCTACCACCCCTTTTGTGTGTCTGCATAGCATTGTGTGCGCACGTATGCGTGTGTGTCTGTGTGATACAGACACACTGACACAGTAATCAGTGAAAAGGGAGGCCCTGGCTGAAGGAGACGTGGCCAACCAACTGTCAATCATGTTACAAATACAAACATTACCACACAAATACCCATTCATTAACACCAATACACTCATCCTTGAGAAGAAATAGTAACGTCGTTGAAAGGCAGTTTGGAGGATTGTGGGTCACTGGCAAGGCTCTCAGCATTACCTAAACTATGTTCAATACTGTGAGTTCAAGTCCTTTTCCTCAGTTAAGCCATTTTCCTTTCTCCCTCTTATCCCTCCTGCCATGATACTTATAATCTCAAAAGGTATCAACAAGGCAATTTATGCTGCATTGCTCAATTTAACAGAACAAACAGTTAAAAAAAAAAAATTGACATTTTATACGCTGAGAAAGCGACAAGCTAGTTGTTTGTTAATGACGTCAGGAAACCTCACATCACAGTTTCCAGTGAGAAGTCCAAGCATGTGCTGCTGGAGAACAGTGGGTGACTGAAGGTTTATGCTGCACAGACTCTGCAGAGTAATCGGCCTGTGGCTGTCCCACTCCTCCACATGATGCGCAGCACAGCTTTGATGTTGCTTTCAAGTTTCAGAGTGGATGGACAACTTAAAAAAGAAAAAAAAAGTCTGAAAATGCTAGAGTGGACATAAATTTCCATATGTAAAGAGCATTTTAAAAGTTATCTGCCACGATGTGGACGTGGTCAGCCTTTGAGACGCGCAGGACGGAAGCCGTGGGAGTTGAGGATTAAAGCTTTGAAGATACTGAAAATGCTGACCGCCAGGAGAAGGGAGGTGGCCAGTGGGTCCTGCAGCTGTTTGTTCAGGGGGCAGACAGAAAGACATATGGACACAGCTGTCAGATATTTACTGAACAACACAAATATACTGGCATCTCATTAATGAAGAATGCAACACAGACACTTTAAACAGAGAAGCACAGAGAGTGTCCTCTTGTAGGCCACCATGCTCTTTAGTTACGGTTCATGTTAGAGGACTGAATGTTATTATTATTTAGTACAAAACAGACAAAAGAGTATCAGATAAATCCCCTTTTAGCCCTATATTCACGTTCCCCAGATGATGTTTGTCTTTACCTCTTAAACCACCAAGAAAAAGTTTGCATTTGTGGTTTCTATCAACCAGTTTCCATAAATGTAGGTACACAGATCTATATCTATTCTAATAATAATAATGACTTTGTTGAGACATTTCCTTTAGCACCACTAGAAGTCTAACTTTCTGATGGATAAAAAGCTTCTTAAACCCGAGATTTGCCTCTAACAGGACTTTGGTGTGAGCGATCATTAGCTCAGGTATTTAGCTTTCTTTCCCACTGTCCACCGTTTTCCTCATGCAAGTTTCTTCTTTTTTTCTACCGCTAGTCATGGCTCAGTCACACTAATATAAAAATAGGACCGCAACTTCCTTGCAACTGGGAAAAGACTGGTGGTTGCCTGATGAATGCATAGAATTTTTTTTGTTGTCTGAGACTGTCGCGGTGGACAACTCGGTCTCCCAGGGCTTGAGGATGTTGCACGCTCAGCCTCTGGGTGACCACTTTTGATAGCAAGACAACTGCAGAGGTTGCCTGGTGTGAGGGAACCTGTCTCCAAACAATCATGGTTCGACTTGGACCGATCGCAATCACTCTAAGACACTCTGGCAAAGGTTTGCAAATATTTGCAGTCTAATATATAAAAGCAGACAGACTACCAACATGTTGCAATCAATCTGAGTCAGTCTGTGCCAATTAATGTAACTCGCCTGTGACATATCTCTTTGCAGTGGGGGACTCCACACAACCGGATGCTAACTGATTGTATTCTGGTTATATTCACATATAAAATCAAGGTTGCTGAACAAGATTGCAACTATGTCATACTGTAGTTAAGTCGCCGTCCTGCAGCAACGTCATCAATATTTGTGGATGAATTTTTGATATTCTGTTCTAGCTGGAGTCTGAATGTAGTTAATGTGAATTTCTGTGTTAATGTGATTTATCACAGATAACAGTGGTGAATCCTGGGATGACACACAATTCCCTGTAGGTTGTGTCATGCAAGGCATCCAGCATAAAAGAAATATGCCAAATCAAACATGCAGAGCTACCTTCTGTGGCTGTGAATAAGGGAGCAGCTGAAAGTAGCTCCTATCACAGCTAACTGTGGATTGGATTGGATGTAATTGCCAACTTTACCCCATTCAATCGCAAACTACTAGCAGACTGATTCTGTCTTATTGACGTTTTATTGTTTGATGCAGCAGAGTTGCTTTGAAGATGGTCACAGTAGTCCAGGTCCCATCTTCAAAGCAATAATTTCAAAGTAAACAAGATCGCAAGTTCATTGCACATGTGCACAATAATTTTGGTCATGCTGCGGTTTCCAACCATTGTTTTCCCTAGTGTGACTGAGGCATCAGTTAACCTCAACTCATTTTACCCTCGTTCATTTGAGGAGTGCCCCAGGAAGAAGCAGCGAGGCTCAGCAGAGTCAAATTTGCCCTGACCTTCAGTGACTGGCTACATAAGATACATTCCATGATGAAAACCAGCACCACTCTGAACTAACAGGAAGATAACTGTGCAGTACGTCTCTACATACTGAGACCACCATTAAATAAAAACACCAATTACACATGCAGTTAAATGTCACTCTGCAGGGAATGACAAATCCAAACAGGGTTAGATTTCAGATTAAATATGACATTTGCCTTGCTGTATAAGTGAATGCTGTCACCGCTACAAATTATCTGGATGCTGATTAAAATGACATTTTAGTTAATTTAGTGTTTATGGATAGTTTTCATAATATTTTGATTGCTAACTTGCGCAACTTAAAGGCTTCATCGTGTTAAACAAACCAAAACTGCTGGTTGCTAATGCTCAAGCTACTGGAATTATGGGACTACAGGACCGATATCATAAGGCGGCAAATTACAATCATCAATCATTAAAATGCCCGAGGGAAAACTGAAGTGAGATTTTCGCAGCTACTGGAATCATATTAAAATGATGATTTATAATAACCAACTCAGTTTGCTTGATTGACACCTAATAATGATCAAACCCTACAAGAACTGTTGTTTATAAAAGTGACGCGCATCGGGAAATATAACTGATCTGATATGTCAGGGCGTCTGCTGGGACTGCAGTTCGGCATTAAGCTAAAAAAAAAAAACTCATCGAAACATGAGATTCACAGATGAAGAAGCCTTTACTTTCAAATAACTTATTCACTGAGCTGATTGATGGTTATTAGTGATCATGTCAGATTAGCAGGCCGAATGAAAGGACGACTCCATCGTTTGAGTGACACTTAAAAATGTACTTCAGCATGCTGAAAAGAGTCGAAAATAAAATCAATGGAATCTGATTTAGAGCCATCTGCCTCATGACAAGACGAGCCAAATGACCAAACTGAAAACAGGCTCACACTAAACCAGGTGCATTACATACTGCTCTAAGCTACAAGACCAGTCATTGAACAGTATAACCTAAGCTTAATGTGCACTTTCTAGAAACCTTCTTGCTGTAATAATGGTATTTGAATCTGATTAGTTCTGAATTTTCAGAATTAATACTAAATTGTTATTGTTAGTTTAGCTTCCAAAGAGGAGCCGAGCTAAGCTGAAAAAGTTTAGAAACCAGTCCACGCAGCTCACAGTAGCTATTTTCACTGACACTTACAAACATCGATAGTGTGTTTTGTGCAACTCAATGAGAGGCGGTCAGCATAGAAAAGAAATGTTCCTGGAATTCTGGTCCTTCACCATCACAACATAACACCATTATGTAAGACTGTGACATCTGTATGGCAACCAAAAGTGGAGAGAGGTAGTACAGTCACCTCATCATAAGCTGATTAGAGCATCCTTAAAAGTGGACATATAATGTTGTGATCTGAAACTTTATTAGGGCCAGCTGTAGCTTAGGTAGCAGTGCAGGTTGCCTACTTGTCAGAAGGATGGCAATTTCTTCACATCCAGGAACGGTCACTGGGCAAGACACTGAAGCCCATATCGGCTAGCACCTTGCATGGTGAGGGTGTGACACTGGGTGACACAAATGTTACAGTTAAAAGGTGCTATAAGGCCGTTCACTATTATTGAATTTTCTTGTGTACTTGGTTTGAATCCGGTTTTGTGATTGCTTTTGGCACCAAAACTGAAATACCACTCACTTCCCATGTGTTGGCATACCTTCAGACATCTCATACCGACACCCCCCCCCCAGGACCTGGACAAATAAACATGAGGGCATGGCAACAACAGCAGTTGTGGCAACTAAGAAAATAGGATCTCCACAGTT
Organism: Pterophyllum scalare; assembly: GCA_024447675.2. NCBI lineage: Eukaryota > Metazoa > Chordata > Actinopteri > Cichliformes > Cichlidae > Pterophyllum > Pterophyllum scalare. The sequence continues at coordinate 9,233 of JAMQGT020005128.1, forward strand.
TGCATGCACAATGGGCTCCAGTTCAGACTCCAACAATTTCTTGGCCTCTTGCACACACTAAAACACTCACAGACACAAAATGCACATTTCTCTGTACTCACATAGAACACACACACACACACACACACATGCACAAACTGCAGCTATATTACAGATGTGTATACATATAAGATGCTTCACGCTCTACTCCATCATACACTCATCTCTCTCCTCTCTCCACTCTCATCTCTCTCCAGCCACTGCTGGTTTTGTTTACAGGCCAATTTGAATGAGAATGAATCTCTCTAATCCACGCCGGCTGCTGCGAGGCCCTGGCCCTTTGTTTGGGATTACTGCAGCTTAGCGCTAGCTAACAATGGAGATGAGCAGCTCACCTCATCGCTGCTAATGAAGTGTGGAGAGTCATTTAGCTGGTAGCTAGCTGCCACCGAGCCAGGATGATACCTTCACACGCGCCTGCACACACACACACACACACACACACACACAAATACAAATACATATTTGTATTTCTATACATGTGAGGACATTGACTGTTGACACTTATTTCTGTTTTGCTCCTGAGGTACACACTGAGCCACTTGAACTCAAGCGCTGACCTTAAATACTGTTAAGTAGCTACAAAGCAAGAAAAAGTACACAACTGCAGCCTCTGTGAAAATTTCCATTATATATATATATAATTTCTAATTGAAGATGTCTGTTTTTACAGTATTGCTACACCATATGAATCCCATCACTGTTTGGTGTATAATGTTAATATTAGTTTAGTAAAATATGTTGAATAGAAATTTTGAGCTCATTTTTATGCTTTAAGATTCTGTGGGTTTGAGCGTATTTTGCTAAATGGTTTCAAATGACAATTGTAATATGGTTGTAATATGAACTTATATTTAAAAACCGGGTTTTAAATTTAGGTTCAGGTGGAACCCAGGCAGGTTCCATGTATGGACTGCTCTTTGTTTCTGGGTTTCTACTGATATAAGAAAGTTAAATTTGAGACTTTTAAGTCCTTCTTAAAACACGTCAAAAGTGAAAGAAATCTGTTTTGATGAACAGAAAGGTAAAATGAAAGTATTTGAGTTTAAAGACGTTGTCCAAATGTGTTGATTTAAACAATATGCCATCATCCCAAGTTTGTCACACCTTTGCCACACAATGCCATTGGTATTGCTAATATTTCCAGGCTTTAACTGCCAAGAATAATTATCAGTCTCAAGCACTTGCATGTTCCCTTTTCCATAGACTAAATCCCTGAAACACACCGGGCACGCTGTGTCCTAGCCACCAAGCGTCTCTCCGTATTGCTGCACAGAGCAGGTAAAGAGGGCAGGAAATCAGACACAGGAATGGCATGGAGAATCTCATGCATTTTCAAAATAAAAGACTATAGCAGACTGTACACTTTCTTTCAGAAACTCTCCTGGTGTGATTTGGAGCAATGCAAGAACAGAACAAAACTGAGTTGGAGAAGTGAGGTCACAGCTGGTGTATTTCGGTGCAATGCTTGATTTTTTGTTACGCATTAAAATTTCTGCCACAGCCCTATACCCTCCTACTACACTGATGTCACTACATGTCACAGCAAGGCAGACCTCGACAACAGTGATGGATACACTCTGTAGTAATACGCAGTGCAAACACAGTATGTTGTTTAGCACAAAGATGATATCTCTGTGAAACTAAATGTAGTAGGCTGCAACTGAATCTGGCGTGCTCATTACGCTAACGCAGCAGCTCATATTTTGGCACTGTAGATAGACAAGTGTGGGCCACACTTCTGAATACTTAGAGTAAAAGTGTTTTTATTCGCATCGCCACAGGTGTGTAAAGTCAAGCACCTAGCCTTGCAGTCTGCCTTCGCAAGCATTTTTGAAAGAATGGTTTGGAACCACAGCAACTCAGCCACAAAGTGGCAGCTCACATGAAACTGCAGACAGGGCTCACCGAGTGCCGAGGCACATAGTGCGTAAAAGTCACCAGTGCTCTGCTGACTCAATAACTGCTCCAAACCTCCTCTGGCATTAACATCAGCACAAAGACTGTGTGCCGGGAGCTTCATGGTATGGGTTTCTATGGCAGAGCAGATCCTGGCCCAGTACCTTTGTCCATATAATGCATATTTTTCTCATTTTCACATGTGTACAGTCAGTCCACTCTGAAGTCTTCTCTACGTCCTGTTCAGTACTGTTCAATATTTTTATCTCCTAGTTCAAAAGTACAAGTGCCACCAAAAGACAACTACGACATAGGGATTCAAAGCAGTACTATAGATTAAGCTTAATGAGCAGGCTAGAGAGCAAAACCTTCTTTGTCACTGTTTCCATCAGTATAATGAAAGCCACTGAGCCAGTACAGACCACCACCCGACCTAAACATTGGTGATGTGTTTTTAGTTTGACATGCATTGTATGACCTAAAAGTGTAAAGTGAGTGAAAATCGGAGCACTGTGTGTCTTTTAACTGAAGACATTCGTGATCCATTCAATCAAAATTTAAGACAACTGAATATTTTTCATGCTTCATATTGCTTTTTAACTGATGGACACTTGCTGGCGTCCGATAAGCTTTCTGAATCATGGGTATAAAACCTCTTTTCCTGGACTTTATGACTTATCCATCTTATACCCTTTTGAGACTGAATAACCATTAACACATTTGGAATTCTAAGTGAAGTATACCACTCCTGGAAAAAAATAAAACAACTTCCACACACACAGAAGCAACTGTCTGATGCTGTAAAACACAATGCACACATTTCTGCTCATGCTTACTGATTCAGATATGTGTGTGTGTGTGTGTGTGTGTGTATTGGGGGAGAATGTAAGCCATGGTCACCAGGGTAGAGAGGCGTCAAGGCAACAGGAGAATCAGGAAGATTTAAGCCTGGCACAAACACACAGAGATAGCAGCGGTCCACACTGAGAGTATGTTGGCATATCTTCTGACAAAGTGACTGAGCCTGGCATCTGATTAGCAGAGAGAGAGGTGAGGAAAGAGAAAGAGACAGAGACAGAGAGGAGAGGAGAAGAGAGTCTTGATGTTTATCCAGGTTTGTGGATGAGCATGGCAGGATCAGAGCTCTGTGATTGACTTGGTTGGTTAGCGAGGGACTGGCCCTGCATTGGTTACATACCAGGACATTCCCCTGGCCTTTACTTACACACTGGTATATGTGACACGTAGAGGTACACATGCAAGGTTAAACAAAGGTTAACAAAGGGAGGAGGAAAAAACACGAGTGGTAAAGTTAAACTTAACTCACTCTCTTCTGGTGAAATTTAACATTCATAATCAGAATAAATACCATGTTGTCATCTACAGTTGAAGCTGCAGCTACTGATCTCTTAATTTTATTTTCTTGATTTATCGTTAACAGATTAACAGATAAAAAAATGTGTGTCTGTGTGTGTGTGTGTGTGGGGGGGGTGGCAGATTGTCCTCAAACAAAAAGAATTATGAACAAATGACAATAAGAAAAAGTCCTAAATCCACCCATGTTAAAAAGACATGAAAAGGCAGCTAATTTGCTCTCTCTCGTGTTGCATTTTTGCATGAAATTATTTCTGTTCTTCTACCAATCAGTTAATCAGCTTATCATTGTGGCTCTAATTTGGCAATGAAAAAAAGAGAAAACGCAGAATAATCTGCATTAAATACAGAAAACAAACACAGTGTGGTACTTCTTTGCCACCTATCATGAGGAAGACACGGCAGTCTATTCGCCACAAGGTGTCTTTTTCACGGTGCGACACAGCTTTACAAACTAACAATCCCTACGCACATGTCAATATTTAAAGTTTGCTCTCTTCCACATCTTTTCTCATCTGTTTAACAGCTGGTTACAAAACAATACAATGAGAATTCTTGCACGGACCATGCACACAGAGAGGTTCATGTTTCCTGGGTCCACCCGGACATTATTTTAAAAGTGAGTCCTCAATAAATTAGAAGTGAAGTAAAGACAAAAACACTAATACGCAGATTGTAAAAAATAGTCAAAGAAATGTTTACCTAGAAAGCTGAATATGCTTTCATAAAAAGAAAATTTCAGCACACACAAAGTTACTGATTGAACAGGCATATTTGCTCTTTTTGCAACACCCGGCCACAGACGCAGGTATTTCATCTTACAGTGTCTACGACGGGCCTGCAGATAGTCTAGGTCTGAAACGCAGAGTCAACAAGCTGTAAAGTGTAAAAGTCATAAATGTTCAGTGTTTAACTTCAGGCTGAGGAACCTCACACCTCACTGATAATGCGTGCATTTCGGGAAAGACTCAAACACTGTGGCCGGAGCGAGCCGTGACTTAACGTGCCCCGAGCTCACACGCATACGCTTGCTTGTCTCCGTCCTGTTTAAACAGGGCCTGTTGAATTTCACAACCAGCTCATAAAGGACGCAAAGTGCCTTGAGGGTACGGGAAAATAAATCAGGACTGTTTGCCTCACTTATTGTGTATGTGCATGTGTACATCTGCGCAAGTGCGTGTGAAAGGTAAAGGCTTCCGATATGCCCAAGACCTCATAAGAGCATGCACTATTCTTTCCACCCACCTGCTTGTTGTTAATGCTTTTGCTGACGTCAGCACCTTTATTCATGTGACAAGTCTGAGTCTCAAGTTTGAAAATGACATGTTTAACATCTATGTGTATATTGCAATATTTCTAATCCAGTATTGGTCCATTTTGGAAACATTTACATTTCGCTAGCTAAATACACTTTCTAAATTATATCAACATATAATTATTTACACGGTGCCTGTATGAAACAGATACAGATGCATTTTCACTAAATTTTATTCTTCTAGTTCAGTTCCACTCCTCTCTTCTAACAGGGTTGGCTCATTATGTCCATACTGCTCACTTGTGTTTTCATTGTGCTGTAGCCTTTGGAGCTCCAGCGTTGATAGTAGCCGTCTTCTACCAATGTTATAGCACTGAGCTACAAGGTGTTTCTTAGTCAATATGGATGTTGGTCTTCTGCTCATCCATAGTTCCCACATGTGTTGCATATAACCTTCCTCATTGGATTGCCTGGCGCAGCAGTATTCCGTCAGTTCCATGTTTTCACTCCATGTCCTTGTATGCTTTGCTCCAGCAGCCCACCAGCACGTCCTCGTTCCCCAACTCCTGACGTGGTTCTTCTTAAGCCAGGCAACATCCGAGCAAGTGTGGCTTTTCTTGCTATAAGTTATATATAATTTCATGACTGCACTTTCACTCTATTTTTATACATTTCAATTAACTAAAATGGTTTTTTTTTTAGTTTTAATTTATTTTTAGTTAACCATAATAATCTTGATACAAAGTAACTTAAGAACAATATATAACCTGACTTCAAAGCAGGGACAGGCTGCTTTAAGTTGCCCCACTGAGATGCAGCATGTGCTCATAGGCATGTGTAGTCTAGGTAAATTGTCTTTACACACAATCTAAACCAGCAAGAACCCTCTGACCTAGAGATGACCCACATTTCCTTTAAACCTGTCCACATGATTGCAGTTACTTCACTTTGGTCATTCCAGTTTTGGAAAACATTACATTTGGATGGGCTATATTATTGACATAAGAACTTCATATGTGCTCACTAATAGAGAGACTTTGGACCATCTACTGCAGTAGTTTGGGAAATTGCACTACTAACTAATTACAGTGAAAACACATTGTCTTTGCCATGTGTGCATGATTGTCTGCATGTGAGTTCACCATCAGGCGCATTCTTAGGCTAGAACATATTAATACTTCTCATCACGGCTTGTTTTTTTCTGGCATTAATCCATAAGCACATGCCACTAATTTTCATCGTGCATGTATGTCAAGCGCGTGCGTGTCTGCGTGCGTGTCTCCTGTGTGACTCAGTTTGCCATCTACCAAAGAGCTCCAAGCTGTCATGTTTTGGCCTCCTACAGCTAACATCTGCTGCATTTAGTGCTGCCATGCTGCTCTGTGATACACACACACTCCCTGATAGAATCAGATGATCACACACTGCCAAGGTTCATCATGTAACACCAACACACAGCCTCATTATTCTGTCAGCCAGTGTATCAGACACATGCAGCTTGTCCTTTTTTTAAACACTGAAACCTGTTGCATAACATCAAAGGACTTTGAACTCGTCAGCATACCTTTTAATTGTATATGTGCGAAAATAAAACATTTAGATGTGCCAATTCTTACAACAGCATGAGTGAATATTAATGTCTTTATGCAGCGTTACAGATATTACATTACAGTCTTTGTCCTTTTCTTCAAATATGGCATGATGCTGTGTGTATGCAACAAATCTTTTTATTCAGATTCTCTCTGACAGAAAGCATTCTGAAAGACTTTGGCTTTTCTTTAGACTATAGTACTTACTTTACGATTTACCTAAAAAAAAAAAAAGAATCAATTTTCATTATAGCTGTACACCTATTAGCTCTGATGTAGAAAACTGAATGACTACACTGACGGAGTCCCAATACCGAATATTTCTGGGCTCCCGAACCCAAACAATGCCGGCATCTGCTACCACACCAACTCCTTAATGGAAAACCTTCTCTCACTCTCTCTCAGTGTCCTTCGCTCGCCCATCCAGGCACTAATGTAAATGAAAAGCAGTGGGACAGGGAGTGCTGCTAATGTCTGGACAGGGACAAAAAGCTGGGGTATTGTGTTGGCCGTGTGACACACATCCCAACCTCAACACTCACACATACACTCACCCCTTCCTCCACCACCACTCTTCCTTCTCCTCTATTGATGGCTCCTCAAAATCAATAAAAATGATCTTGGAGTCCATCCACCATTTGGCTGCATCATCTTGGAAGTGCCTTCTTTAGAATATAGCAGCCATACTGTACAATGGGCCAGCCGAGCGCATGTAATTTGCCATTGATTTCCCCCCTCCTCCCTCTGTCTTCCCGACTCCTTAGCCCCTAGTCACTGCACACAACACAAAAAACTAACTTCATCATACACCCTGTTAATGCACATGCACAATAACCCTCTTTTCTCCTGCCCTCTGGTAATTTCACTCTTTCATTATCTTTTTCACTTTCTTTCTCTTTCCTCCTTTATCTCCATCGTCCTGCACTCACTTTGTGCCCCGGCCCTACTCCTGAACTCTCTTCACAGGTCACTGTTCTTTGCCATAATGGACTTGTGCAAATGTGTGTGTTTATGTGTGCGCGTGTGCGTGCGTCCAACCTGATTTTTTTTTTTATGTTTATTTTTCATCTTTTTATCTCTTTTGTTGAAGTGAATATCCCACATATTGATGTTGTCAACCACTTTTGAGCACATCTATATCTTATAAGTAATATTTAGTCCATCAACTTTTATCAGCCTTCAAAATATTAAATTTTTTCATACTTCTGAAATCTCAGTAAGCTCTAATCTGTCATTTCAGTTCCTTATATCACCGAAAAATGTTTAAGCTAGTAATCTATGACTGTCGGTTAGTTTGTAATGTAATAAAAACAAATTTAAAAAAGTCTGGGCTCCAAGTTTAATGAGTGAACTTCTAGTGTCTTCATAGTGTGTTATGTAGCATTAATTAGCAGGTACATGTGTCCAAATGTTTTGCCCATACAGATCATAGATGCAGCTTGCTAGCCAAACTTGCTAGCATTAGCTGATAACGCTCCATCCTCTCATACAAATATGGCCACTGCTAACTCCAAAAAATAGTGGAGGCCAAAAACGCTAACACCGAGGCTTCACAAAAGCCAGTGGGTAACGTCATAGTGGCCCTGTGCATCTATTATATGCAGTCAATGCTTAAAACGTATTGATCAATTTTAATGTTCCACAACTACCCAAAAGCAACTTTTCTTAACATTTTTTAAACAAACATGACAATATAGATAAATAAGTGTGTTTTCCATTTTGATAACCTTATATAGGCTGTTTTTAAGTTCAAACCTTTGTAATGAAGTGACATTTTTCAGCCATAGCTCATGCTTGTATGAAACAGCATGGTAAGAATATGCTGAGGTGAAGCAAGACGTGCATTTGGTCCATCTTTAGGACACTGTTTTGAAACAGCAGAAACATTGTTAAAGTGTGTCCAGATTCTCTGCACTAAGCTTTTCTAAAGGCCTCAGAAGCACTACTCCACAGCTTTCCTTGACTTTATGAGTTTGTTTCACAGAGATCAGAGAAAAGTGATTAGGAAAGGTAGTTAGCAGGTGATCGTTTAGACTATTTGGCTGTATTCAAGGGAAATATATATTTTAGGGCACAAAAAAAAGAAAGAAAGAAAATGGCCTCATAAACATTGCCACTCTAAATGTCTTTTAGAATATTAAAAAATTCATAACTAGCGCTAGTCTTTGTGTGACAAGCTTAGAGTGAGACCAGCCTGTTTTGGCCACTTTCATGTCACTGCATTTATATCTTTGTCATTGCTGATAATGTTTCCTCTCATGGTGGTGTTACTTCCGCTTACAGTGACGACCTTTCAAACCCCGGCAGTGATGTCTCTCTGTGGCCACAGCGATGACATTCCATCACAGGGTGATGTTTCTAATGTAATGACCTGCTACTTGATGAAGGTGCATTCTGCCAGCATTTGTTGCCTGGTGATGGCCTTTGTCAATCAGGTGATGACATTTTTAAACTTAACGAAGGACGTTTTGAACAGAAGAGCTGATGTTCCCACAGGTCTTGATCTCGTTTTAAAACCTGTTGTGCATCGGGACAAATGTACAACAAGGTTCAAGTTACAAAAGCTTGTTGTACACTGAATCACATTCATGGGGGAGCATCAAACACACACAGAGAGACAGCTGTCAGTCAGTCTTTAAGAAAAGTGTGCTGTTTGTTAAGTCTGACACTCTGCCTCAGTCTCACTAAGCCTATTACTGTATTCTTTCTGCACTGTTCACAGCACACACAAACACGCACACATACCAGTGCTATCACTAAGACCTTATTCAATAAGTCTTGCATATCCTCCAGCCATATCACACATCATTCTCCCTGCAAACACACACACAAACGATATCTGGATCTATTTTTTCTTTTTCCTGAGTGGTGTTGTCATCGCTGTTTGTTGAGAGTATCATTTACAGCCAAGGTGTTTGAAGAAAGACACCTCTCCCTGGGCACAGTGTGAGTGTGTGTGTGTGTGTGTGTGTGTGTGTCTCTTTAGAGTGGGGCTTTGCTGCTCCTGACACCGTTATCAGCTCTAGTCGAATGTATTTCTTATCGAGGTGGAGGTGTGGAGGGAGGTGGAGCGGTGGGGTGGGGGGGGGAGACGACCGACAATACAAGCTTATCAAACGTCCTCAGCCACGATTCGGCCTGTCACTCAAGACCCACGCGCATGCTCGCACACACACGCGTGTGCGCGCACACACACAGATACAAAGACACACAGACAGCTGGGCCTTTTCTGATTGATAGATGGCTTTCCCCAACAAATAGAAAGCTGGGATCAACATCCTCGTGGCCCCTTTTTACCTTACACACACTTGTGCGGTTTATACGGTTATGTATGGATGTGTATGTGTGAGAGAGAACATTCCAGAGTAACAAAGGTGGGATTAGGGATGCATTAGTTGGCCGTGGAGCGAGAGGCCTGTCAATAACAGCAGTCAGAATAAACCCTGAAACCTCGATAAGAAGACAAAGGCCGAGCCAGATAGCAGCAAGCAGAGAGAGAGAGAGAGAGAGAGAGAGGTGGAGGGAGAGTAAAGGAGGGATCAATAGAGGAAGAGAGCGAAGGGGGTGAGAACGAGAAGGACAGATGAAGAGGGAAAGAGAGAGAGGATCAATATCAAAAGAGAGGCATGAGGAGAAAGTTTGCAAAAAGACCAAGGGAGGGGTGAGGTTGGGTGAGGACAGAAGCGAGAGGAAGATAATGGACTGAAGGATGCAGGAGAGGATGCTGAGAGTTGGAATGTAGGTAGGAAGCAGGGATTGACTGATGGGTCGATAAAGATAGCAGCAATGTTGTATTACATCCTGCTGCATTTGAGTCTATTTTGAGTATTTTTATTGATGAGAGGCTGTCAGTGCTTGATGTGAGGTTGTTAATTAGTCTTTATAAGCTTGGCTACCCAAGAGTCTGCATTTCTACTGTCACTTCAATTCCAGGGACAAAAGTGAGAAATAACTGAAAGCTGTTTTCACGTCTTTGTAAAATTACATCTTTGTATAAATGTCTGTCAGGCACTGAAAGAGCTCTTTAACCCTTCTTCCTAAAAAGAGGAGCTTTTGCGGAACACTGGGGGCCTGGGGCCTAAATTTAGGAAAAAAAAGTCATTTGGCCTCATTTTCTGTACTGTACGTGCAAACCAAACAGAGGACCCAGAGTCCAAACTTAGTCTAGTTTTCTCCAGGTGTCGGTACTTCTTAAGACCAAGGAGCGGTGATATCAGCAACACTGGGTAGAAATCAAACGCAAATCTAGAGGGTTTGCGTGCACCACTTGTGTAAATTCCCCTTCACAAATTTCTAAATTTCGCTATATAATCCATGCACGAGGCCTGATATATTTCCTAGTTATCCTAATTACCTACTGCATGTTACATTAGCAGGAGCAGAACATGTAGTACATTACAATGTTCCTGAAAATTTTGTCTTTCTATTCACTCGCCAAATCTCCTTTAAGGTCAGCACAAGCCAGCTTCACTGACCCATTTTAAAATGTGAAATTCCTAATATGTAATCAGTGAATTTACAATGACAAAAAGCAATCAAAATATTTAACAAATGTCTGTGTGTGTTATTTTTACTGTATAATATGCTCCTTTAAGCTCATCTGTCCCCCCCCCCACGTAAAAATCATTTAAGTTTAGAGAAGTTGATATCAAGGCTTGACTGCAGCGCAACACAAATAAATAATTTGATCAGAGCTATAAGAAAGCATGGGGTTGACTACCCTGGAGAGCTGGGGCCTTTCTGTGTAGAGTTTGCATGTATTTCTGTGCCTGCATGAGTTCTCTCTGTGCACTCCCACAGTCCAACAACATGCATGTTAGCTTAATAAGTTATTCTAAATTGGCCGTAGGTGTGGATGGTTGTCTATCTCTATGAGTTAACCTTGTAACAGACTGGCAACCTATCCAGGATGTACAACACATTTCTTCTTATAACAGCCTTCCCAGAGTTAGATTAGTGGTTTAGATGGAAGATGGATTCATTTCTGAAATAAATACTGTGGCAGTTGCTAAATTATAACAATAACCTATGTGTATTTCTCACTCTGTTCACTTCCATGGTCCGCCCAGTCCTCTCAACCAATGATTTGCCCATTTTACAAATATGGCTCATCACAAAGGAAGTAATGAGGTTGATGTAAACTGAGTCGAGGCAAAAATGGCTATGTCTCTCTGTTTGTTTGTCTGTCCTGTCAGTGGGATTGTGTAAGAAATATGAGGGCAAATGTGATTGTTCCATTTAAAATGGCATAATGTGGCACTGGCATCGAGACTGGCTCAGGACTCTGCTGTCTAGGTTCCCTTTCATTTGACAAATTTGGAGACAGAAACTGAAACTACATAGTTCACCAAAAACACTAAAATAAATATTTTATGCCTCATTGTTTAGCCACCAAATATTTAATCAAATTTAAACTCCTTATCCAGGTGTAGGAATTGTTCTCAGGTAGATGCATACAGGTAGATGCATGTATAGATACCCTGCTAAAATAAAGCAGAAACACACCTGTGTTTTGATAGGAAAGCAACTAAACATCTCTCCTGTATGCTACTTACCACCCTGACAAACATGCCAGCCTGAACTGGAGGTTAAAATACGAGGTGCTCTTAGTCACAACAATCCTACAGAGGCTTGAACCAATGACAGCAAGGCGACAGACAGTGGCGGGTGGGGAGGGGCGTGTAATTGTTTCAGCCACTCTCATTAATTAATTTCCCTCCTTCATTTAAACTGAAAATGCTACATAGGTCTGGGAGGTATTGGCAATGATACAGAAGGACAGACATGAATACAGAAAGCGGGAAGAGACACGGAGAAAGACGAGAGGGAGAGAGCGCGCATCCTGCTCCCATCAGCACGGCAGCAAGCAGCTAGCTGTCACACAAAGACACAATGAGGCCCGGCAACAAACAGCCACTTAAAAAACAGCCTGGCAACAGAGAGCAAATTCAATTAGAGAAGTAATTAGTAGATACAGGGCCAGGCAGCGGGCTGCGGCGACGCCACAACACAGGAATTAATAGGCGCGGATAGGAGGAGGACGCTGTCATAATTAAGAGGCAATCACCTATGTCAATGAATACCTAAAAAAAACACAGCCCCCCAACGCAAAACTATTAATTCAGTGATCAGAAAATATTTCAGGAGATGATTAATACAGCAAATTCATTTTAAAAGACTAATTTCTGGAAAGATAGCAAGACAATTGCACATAATGTAGTCCGCCCGGCATTTATATTGCTAATTAAATTTTTTCTTTCTGATAATTTGTATTGGAAGGATTGCTCTTCCCTCTCTTCCTCCCCTCCCACATGTGTGTTTGCTTCTTCACGAGTTATGAACCAATGGAGGCAGTGTTGCAGCGGTGAATAGACTGCAGAGGCTGCTGAACGGCGCTGCGTGTCGAAAACGCCTCCCCGCAAAATGCTGCCATGCATGGGCGAAAGAAACAAGAACACGAAACACGACCCCCCCCCCTTCCAAAAAAAACAAAAGAAAAAACCTCACTGCTTGTGTCTTCCCCTTCCATCAACATCCCTCCATATTTATCTCCCCCTCAGCATCACCACCACCGCCTCCCCCACGACTCCGCAGATACAAAAGATCAAGCAATTAAATTAGATGATAAGGACGTGAAAATAAATCAGTGGGTTATTGATTGATTTGTCTCTCGGGGTGGGGGAGGTTGGAGGGTGATGGCAGCTATCATTTCACACCAACGGCTTCCCTGTTGCTAATTACTCCGTTTTTAAAATCCCTCAGACGAGCCACCGAGGTTTCATACAACAAACAGAAGAGCTTAGAAAAAGCAAAGGGACACGGACAGATCTGAAGGCTTAAGAGAATCATCAGAGCGTCAAGAACAAGAGAAATGCTTCTGCTGGTTAGCCTTGGCGTCTAACATGCACTAATTGACGGGATTGTTTGTTGCTAGGCCTGATGTTGCTTTCCCCTTCGTCAGTGTAGAAATTCTGAGGACGTCTTAAAGTCATTAATCTGAATGATATTCACGCAGCAGCCCCCAGAGAAGGTGCACGGTGATGGTCCTGAGAGGAATAGGTCTATAAATACAACACAAAAGGATGAGAAGCAAAGTCACAGAGCTAATGAGATGATAAACATCCTTCATGATCGGAGCACCTAAAAAGATTTATTGATTGTCAGTTTGTGTTACTTCCATCTGTGTGTCTGTTCTCAGGAAAACTTGGCAGCCTCTAGAAAATTAAGCAGAAAACATGCAGTGCAAAAATACTTGAATACAAGACAAAAAAAAGAAGCCACCACTAAGCAGCAAAGAAGAAATAAAGAAAACAGAAAAAGAAATGCGGTGTAATATCACGATGTCATGTGATACCCCAGAAGAACTGAAAAACTTATCAACATAAAAGGTTAAAGGTTTCTCTTTGTAATCCTATGAAATTCAATCCTACCTATATTTATGGCATTGCAATTTTTTTGCACTAAATGTCTCAGGTGGTTTCATAGAAGTGTTTTATTAACTTAAAAAGGTAAAAATACACAGGAGCCAAAGGATTCCTTATATAACGAAAAAAAAAAATATAGAAAAAAAGTTACTTTTATTAGTTAATGTTATGAGTTTGATTATTCACGTAATATACACTATCACTTTATTAGGCAACAGCCTAAACCTTTGATACAAGGAAGGATGGATCCATGCTTTCATATTGTTTATACCAAATTCTGACCCTACCTGCAAAATGTTGCAGGAAATTGAGACTCATCAGACCAGCCAATGTTTTTTCAATCTTACGCTGTCCAACTTTGATGAGCCTGTGCAGACTGTAGCCTCAGTTTGCTGTTCTTAGCTGACAGGAGTGGCACCTGGTATGGTCTGCTGCTGCTGCAGCCCATCTGCGTCAAGGTTCGATATGTTGTGTGTTCAGAAATCAGAGCTCTTCTGCATACCTTGGTTGTAACAAGTGGTTGTTTGAGTTCCTTTTACCTTCCTAACAGGTAAAAGCAATCTGCCCAATGCACCAACAAGACATTGTCACCCAGAGAACTGCCGCTCACTCAATATCTTCTCCTTTACTGACTGTTCTCTGTAAACCCTAGAGATGGTTGTGTGGGGAAAATCGCAGTTTCTGAAGTACTCAGACCAGCCCACCTGGTGCCAGCAGCCACATTCAACTAGCAAAATGGGGTGTTTAAAAAAAAAAAAGGATCAGGAATTTTTTTGCAAACTAAAGAATTGATTTAAGGTGACTTCCAAGATGTTCCAAAAACTGAGGATAACAAATTAAAGCAGACAGTGTTCCATCTAGAAGATGAAAAGCAAAGATACTATGCAGTTTGGTACTTTTGATAGTGCACTTTCACGTCATACACTAACTACACCAGGTATTTCTATTAGCACATCAATTTCAACAGGGTGGTTTTTACTCAAACCAAACACAGCAAATTGTGCTTTGTCATGCTAGCTACTGCTTTTCATGGACATTTACAACTTGCCATGCCTCTGGCCATCCATAATGAACCAAGTGAATGCTTTTACAACTTAATACTCATACGCGCTAAACAACAACACAAGTAATGTGCGTTTTTGATCTGCAGTGCTTGAAAAAAAAATTTGCCCACTAGCATTGGAGTCCTCTTCGGCACTTTCCTCCTTCTACTGGCTGAAAATTGTTTGGTGGTCCCTCCTTTTCCTCTACTTATTGAAGATGGCTACCACTGAGAGCAATGTGTGGGCAGTTTGCAAAGCACTCAGCATTTGGACCATCGCAGAGTATACAATCCAGGTACTTTTAGAGACCCTCGTGTGGCGGTACGTATGTTAAATAGTTTGGATGTGCTACTGCAGTCAAAAGTGAATGTAATAAAAGCTTGTGATTTGAGACATAGGCATTTGTTTCACTCAAATTTTTTACCACTTAGACTGAGGGCTGAGGGGTGGGTGGTCCTGAATGTGATATGTCAGCATCATTTCCTCACTCAGATCATGAAACAACATTAACTTGGCGCAAAGATAAAACTGAATTTGTTGCTGGCTGTAGTGTTCATTTTTCTTTTATTCCCTAAAAAATTCAGATTCCTCCTTCTGTGTCCCTGGTTGGGAACCATTATTCAAGACAAACAGCACACACAAAGAAAGTACCAAACAGGCTTTGGCACTGTACTGCTTCCTGCTAATAAAGTTGCTGTAACAGTAAATAGTCATTAGGGCCATTAGACTTATGATTGGCCGCTTTTTTTTACACTAAACTTTACTAAATCCATCACTTCCACTGAATATCTCTATCAAGATGCCAAGTGGTTAAAAAATTGTTTCAAAATCAATCAAGAAGCTGGACTCTGGAAGATTAGTGTCTGTTTATTTTAGCCATCCATGCACACAAAAAGAAAAGTAATGATATCATAAACCATATGATACAATAACCAAGAAATTATTGACCTCTGATCTTTATATTAAATAAGTAAAATCATGGAACTGCAGGTGCATTTTAAGCTGATATTAGAGAAAACAAAATCAATGAAGAAAAATAAAATGCAAATGAAAACTATTTCTCGAAAGCTCGAAAGTCCAAACATTTTATCTTCTATACGGAAATGAAAAGCGAGGCCTACGTTGAAGAGGGGCCCAGGCTGTGATGATGAGCTGAGGTTCCACATCCACATCTTTTAAATACAGATTTAGTTTCTTAGGCTCAGTTAGAAAATGGAAAGAGATCTCCATACGCAGAATTTACATATTCATCTTTGAGAGTTGGGGGTTATTTGGGGTCCCATTTGGGAGTGATGTGAGAAAGAAAATATCCACTTAGCCATATCACCTCCAGCGATCAGGACTCATAAGCCTGGCAATAGGCTGAGAGGGGAGGATAACACTAATATGGCCTCAGATTTCTATGCAGGACTAGTTAATGCTATTTACTGAGGAAGGTAGATGATCGACTGAGGAGCAGAGAGGAGAAGGGAGGGAAGGAGATGGACATTAAGTGGCCTTCGGAGTCTGTGGCCGCTGCTTTAAGAGCCAATTACCAAGCTAATGGAGTTAATGCCAGAGATGAGATGAGCTTGGGAGATGAGAGGAGAGCGAGGATGGGGGGTGGGGGGGGGCGGTGACAGTGAGACAAACTGCAGCAGAGAGAACGATTAGTGTTTGTTAATCTGATGGGCAAATCATTAAGCATCAAACATTACTGCAGCACGTCAGGAAAGAAACCAAAACAGGATGGAGGGCCAAGGACACACGGACGAGATCTGTCTCAGTTTCATGATCCGTCATGTTAGGCTGAAGATTAAAACTGTGATCTCCGGGCTTATAAACGATTTAGCAAATTACCAACGTTATCTAAAAACGCTTTAATTTGCCATTCAGAGCTGCAACAGGGGCCCTCGGAGCCGTCAATGAGGGTGATTAGAGCCCAGATTGCAGCTTCGAAAAGGTCCCAAACAGCTGCTGTCAGAGTGACTTGGAGATGTCAACGCAGGAAAAAACTCCTCTTCAGAGGCTGGCATCTGATTAGAGAGGAGAGGAGAGGAGAGGAGAGGAGAGGAGAGGAGAGGAGAGGAGAGGAGAGGAGAGGAGAGGCGAGAAGAAGAGATTGAGATTAGAAAAGAGAGCAAAGAAGAGGTGGAAAACCTGAGTTGGTTGGCTGCCAGCAAGCTCAGTGTGACAGGGAAGGCCCATCTGCGCTCCCCGACACTCAAGATGGCAGATGTAGAAGCAGATTGATTTTCATTCAGCTGTCATGATATACAAGTGGAGAAAAAAACACACTCATGAGCACACACACACACACACACAATCATGGTGTTTGAGAGCTCTGTCAAGTGCCTGGGCTGCTGTTGGCTGTCGGTCTGCCAAGCTGTTTCTCTCCTTCCTGTCATTTCCTCATTCTCTTTCCCTCCCTCTCTCACGCTCTCTTCCTCCCTCTGTCTCTCTCTCAACGAGTGCTAGAAGCATCTAAACACCACATCTGGCGCTCAAATTAAATCATTTACAGTCCATAGAGAGAAGCGGCGTTTAGCGACAATACAGCCGGTGGGGAATCAGCGTGTTTTCTCTAAGCTCTGACACCAATCGTCTCCTCTGGCATCTGATTAGATGTCATTGCGGAGCTGTTCAGATGCGCGAGACGTGTTTTCTTGCTTGCACGCTATAAATCAGAGGGTTGAAAATGTCATGGAGGGAGCTGATCATCTGTTGGCGTCGCCTCTGACACCTGCACCCCTTTCTCTTCATGTCACGGCTTCCATCTGCGGGTCTGTTAACTTCAGCAGATTTTATTTTGTTACATGATGTTTTCCCTTTTACTTTCACAAATGTTTACAAGGTCACCTATGTGCCGGCTTGAAAATTCATGGAGTAATTCAAAAATGTTGTAATATAGAACTGAGTCACTGCAGTCTTTCAAAGTCATCTTCCACTGAAAAAATAAATGAATAAACTGCAGGTGGAGCTGCCGGCTGTATCGGTCAGCTCCCAGTTTAACCAGAGTAAAAACACTAATAGATGAAAGGATAATTAGAGCCAGTCAGACTGTATTAACCCAAACAGATCTCAACAGAAAGAGGACTGGCTACCAAGGGTGGGGAAAAAGCAGTAATACCTGTAACTTGTTCACACTCTTTGTGTCATGTCAAAGAGCCCATTTTTTATGTAATAATTAAAATGTGCTAAAGGATTGGTGGTATTTAGATCTACTTCGATCAGGTATTAGACATACAGACACTTGCAACAATGGAAGAGACTCTACCTGCCCAAACTGAGGTAAATATAATTAAACCAGATTCAGTTCAAATCTAACAACTGAGTGAATCCAAGAAAAACTCTAAATTTAATGTTTCCTCAGAAAACATCTGAGTCTCCAGCCAAAGTTAAAATGGGTTCACCAACTACAATAGAGGCAGTGGTTTGAGAGCACTCGACTGTACCCTCCATGTCAACCTTATACTTGCATGAATCTAAATCTGGGGCTTTATGAATTCAAATGAGAGTAAGAGACAGAACCTGTATTTCTACCATCTGAATCTACCATAGAGTCCTGCATATCCATTATGTCTTCACCTGCAAGCCAAATCTCAGTGCAAGTTAGGCCCAGAGACTGGTTGACGATATCCTGGCAACCTCTGGTTTCTGGGAAAAATGTGTATTGCCTGACTGGTTGGTGAGTGGTTGCTGGAGGTTGGTGGCTGTAGCTAGGTGAAATCATTAACAAAGAGGGTGCTGCACCAAAAAAAACCTTCGGATTTCTGTGGTTGCTAGAAGATTGTCATGGCCAACCACAGTTTGCGTGGAAGATGCCAACTTCACTTCAAACACCGAGCAGTAGTGAAACTCAAGGTAGTAAAAATTTAAAAAGTGCTGCACAGTCCAGAAACAGAGACTCGAAGTAATAGTTCCCTTTTTTAAAATGTGCTGAATGCAGCACAAGCTCACCTTGCATTAACTAGAAGCTTGGTGAGAAGGTGACAACTGTTGGTGCAATTATTCAGGCACAGAAGAAATATAAAATGATCAGTCAGTCGCCCTCTGTCTGGAGCAAGATCTTGCCTCATGGGGCGAGACGAGACCAGGTCATGGTCTTGTAGCCCATTCCAGCCTTGTGCAGGTCTACAATCTTATCTCTGACATCCTTTGACAGGTCTTTGGTCTTGCCCATGATGGTGGAGAGATTGGAAGGGAAGAAATTGATTCTGCGGACAGGTGTGCTTTATACACATAATGAGTTGCTCTGTAATTGATTGATTGTAATCTGTGTGCCACATGGACACACAGCCAATCTGTGGGAACCAGAATTCTGGCTGGATTGTAGGGGATCAAATACTTATTGCACTCAGTAACATGCAAATCAATTTATAATTTTTATGTAATGTGTATTTTCTAGACTTTTTGGTTGAGATTCTGTCTCACACCATTAAAAAGAAACTACCATAAAAATTAGAGTAAGTGAGTGAGTAAGTGAGCAAACTTACAAATTCAGCAGGGGGATCAAATAATTATTCCCCTACTTTGACATTCCAGAGCATTAAATAAAACTTAAACCCAGGGAATAATCAAGAATTTATTTGGTGGCATCATAAATCGAATGACCAGGACAATTGTTTTCCCATAGATTTCAATACAACTCAACTACTTCTTTAAACTAGATAGACTGTCCCCTTGCTTCCCATTAGAAAGATGGCACTTTTTAGACATTTATATACTTCATTTATGTGTTCACTATTTAGACCCAGAGGCTACATCCACTTTTATGTATCGCCTGTGCTGCCAGTGTAGGACACTGAGTGGGACGCTAAGGTCAGGGTGGATAAGCATAAAGTGTGTATGACTTTCATTGAGGAGAACAGAATTTCCGTTTTATTACAGACGTGTAATTAACCGACACGCAATTAATCCTGTTTTTATTAACAACAATCCACAATTTTCTCTGACTGTAATCAAGTGGTTTAACCCTAATCATACCATATTCATAGTTTATTTGGCATAACCACATTCTTTCCCAAACCTTTTGCAGCTGCTATTCAAAAATCTTGTTGACAGCAAAGAGAAGCATGTCCTTCAGTGTAGTAAGGTTTTACATCATTGTCTGTTCGCTTTTTTGTCTGACAATAGGTTTTCTAAGAGACCATTCCCCAGCATGGACTGAAAATGTCTTTGCATTGCTCTTCAGTACAATGTTACCAATTTTTTTTGGCTAAAGAAAAGGTTATTTCATTTTCTCTGGAAAAAGCAAATAACTGCTTCTGCAGTGGCTACAGAGTGGAGCCACAATCAATTAATGTGTCCCTGAATGTCATCTGCTGAACTAAGTTTGTTCAATATAACTGCGCCTTTGAATAGGTCTTAAAACCTGCTACAGATAATAAGAAAAACAAGCCAGCACTAGCTTTTTGTGATGCATTTTATAATGGTTTTCAAATGCTTCTTCGGTCCATCTTGAAAGTTGCCAGTTCTAAAAGATTTAATATATATTCATCAGAATAAGACATACAAGAAGGCAATGAGGCAAGGTCAGGCCATTAGCATCAAGAAGAATTCCATTTGTGTTCTGAAAATGATTCAAATAAGATTATTCAAACCGGAGTGCAGTAATGCCAATCCATTAGCGGCCTATCTTAGCAAAACAAGATTTCAGGACTCAATAAAAGACTAAATGACTTGTTAAGACAGAGATTTACTTCATAAAAGGTATCATGGCAATTCAGTCCCACTAAAAGCACAAAAACACACTCTCGCATGACAACTGCTGTGCACAATATGTCCACACGGTCCAAAAGTGAACAATAATGACCACTGGGGCTGTGTCAATCAGCTGATAGTGACACTAATAAAACATTCCACTCTCTGCTAATCACATTCAGCTGTCATTAACCACAGCTCAGTCAATGACTTATTCAGGCCTAATAAAAATCATAAAACATTTCTTCTTTTTTTAAGTATTCAGAAACATGGTTTTAGAGATTTTGGGAAGCATGATAGAAGACTATTGACTTGTAGCTTAGCCTGGGAATGTACTGACTCCTGTGAAATCCCTATAAAATGTGAGACTGGTGGTCATCCATCATTATATTCAGACAGCATAGGCCTTTGTTTGTCCAGCACCGGCCAGCACTGGACTGGTCTGGCTAACAGAAAAACTGTAATGTGTGTGTGTGTGTGTGTGTGTGTGTGTGTGTGTGTGTGTGTGTGTGTGTGTGTGTGTGTGTGTGTGTGTGTGTGTGTGTGTGTGTGTGTGTGTGTGTGTGTGTGTGTGTGTGTGTAAGCGAGCCTGAGAGAAAGGCAGCTGAAACAGAAACAGTATGAAACAGAAAGCAGTGTGAGAGTGTGAGAGAGGGAGGCAGTTGACCTGGTGTCAATTAGGAGCCCATATCGTTCCATTCCCTGGGGGCGAGGCCGACTCTGAAACATTAAATCAATTTCATTCACTTCAAACCGATCCTGCTGTTCCCCCCCCCCGCCTCCTCCTCACACACTGCCTTTGCCTGAAATCTCCCACTGCCTGCTGCTTTGGTGGCATTTTCACTAAACTGTGGACTGGATGAAAGTAGCTTGGATCTCAGAGGCTATGATACTGCAGCGATGCCTCATTTAGAAGGCAGAGAGGTAAAAGAGCAAAGGAAAGGTTCGTTTTGGTAATCAGACATTGGATGAACCTTCTGGTTTGGCTTAATTCAGAAGACAGTAGGAAAACATTAAATCTACAACAACTTTATTTCAAATACATTTCTGAGCACTATCTATTCCAAATTTACATCGCTAAGAGATGGTGGTTGCATAAATGACTTCTTAGGATCTTAATCAAGGATGATTTTGCTTTATGTCAAGTTAATACACAATATCATAATGTATAAATGTATAATGTAAATAATCATGAAAAGTCCTATAAGTGACTTATAAGCAACACTAACTGGTGTTACAATTGACACTAGACCTATATGACAGACAAATCATTGATGTTACTGCATCCAGTGACTGCTGTTATGGAAATTATGATTAAGATCAGGTTTGGGCATCACGCTTTCTACTGTTCAAACTTGTTTTAATTTACCTTTTCATAATTATAACATTAAGAATGACATTGGTTTTGCTTGGGTGTGAAATAACGTGTTGGACTCCTGTGCATCCTGTTCAGCAGCTGTTTTTTGCATCAGCATTTCTAGTCTGCGAAAGCATTTCATGTATTCCAGTAAAGAAAATTGAAGACATGTTAACGAAAAACCATCTTCACATAGCAAAAAATATTAATGTACAAACATTACATTAAGAGAACACTAACAGCAGTAGGTATAAAGTAGTTAGTATGAAACCAAATACCAACATAGTGCTCACAAACCCAAACTAAAGCAACTCATAAGTCATGTTTTACAGCTGAAATTTACTTCACTTAAGATTTTGATGAGCAAGATTTTTGCACGAACACACAGGCGTTTTTAAATGATCACACACGCCTAAGCATTGTTAAACTTCATGCAAATTCTCAAACTGATTTAGTAATAAATCCCATATTTCCGATCATTGTTTGTTGGTGGCAGACTCCAAATCAGCTTTTCCATAAAATCCTCTCTGACAAAATGTGACAAACTATTGTTGTTCTTTGTCTCCATATCACTCTAATCCTCTTTCTGTCTTTCTGCCTCTCCATCCCTCCATCCGCTCTCCCCAACCACACAGAAAAGGCCTCAGTACTGACCGCTACAACACACACACACACACACACACACACACACAAACAGAGCTATGGTCGGCTCTGTGGGTCTTACTGGGGGGCTTAGCTGTGTGGTTACATTTTACATGTGTGTCCGTGTTAAATTGTGAGCTGGCCTGGGTGTCACTGGGTTTTGGCTGTTGGGCAGTGTGTGTGCGCATGTGTGTGCGTGTTTGTGTATGTGTGTGTTTATGGCTACAGATGATGAACTTGGCCAGAATTGGAAAAAGGCTAGCTGGATTTGGCTATTCACACTGTGTGTGTAACTTGTTGGCAGACGCTTACATTGAGTGGGGTTGCAGGATGCATACATGTGCATGCCGGCGTCTGTGTGTGTGTGTGTGTGTGTGTGTGTGTGCGCTTGGCGGTCGTCATAGGTATGCAGCAGATCAGTTTAAGCCTCATAAACCCATTGTTGAGCAATAAACCCATCCTTTTTCATCTGTTATAACCTCTTTGTTTGATACTTTATGCATGGAAACACACTTAGGACTAATATGCTATAATACATCAGTGGAGGCAGAGCAACATTTCCACGAAACAAGGATCGAGATTTTGGTACCGATTTTCACACACGAAACCACATCCATTCAACAAAATGAAATGGGGAAAGGACTGAATTGCTACAAATGACAAGTATGTCCTCTCAAGACAAACAACAGAATTAAATAGAAATGTACCAATCCCCAACCACAGACTGATTTCCAACATTCTCAGCCCTTACCGGTGACCAGTAAACCAATAAAAGCAGATCCATTTCATGCACGTGCAACACGTCACAGCCGCATGCTAACGTGTCATTAGCATGGAAGCTGTTCACTGTGAGTGAAGCCACAAAGTTCACCAAAGTAAACCACAGGAAGTTCACCACAAATGTATTCGTGGATTTACAGCAATTCAGTAAATTTTTGGGTACCTCTTGCCAGTAGCCGAGCACTTCACTTTCAGTTGCTTCAGTGAGAGAAGATCCTGTAACTTACTGGAGTTTGAGGAAAATTGTAAAGTTTAATTATTTCTTTTAATGTGAAAGTAATATTTTTCATGAAGAAAAGTTGATTTTTGTTTGTATATGCTGTCAGTTATAGTTATTAGAAAGGAAATTATAAGTGAATGGGTAAAAATGGGTCCTGGCAGGTCACAACTGAACTGAAACTTGAAAACCAAATCTTCAGTTTCTAACAGTAACACCACCATCTTAAAAGCTTTAATAAAAATTTTTTTAAAAAAAGCTTTAATATACCTTCCTCAATAAAGTCGAAATTTCAAATCAATACTATGAAATCCCCCCTAAACCTAAAGAAGTATGAACAGATTTATTTTCCAGGAATTTGCACAAAGTTTCAGGTTGAAATATAGGCCAAGGCTATATATTTCTCTTTTGGCTACTCTTTTTACCACTCCACATTTAAATCATTAGTTATTAACCTCTGGCTCTCTTCCACAGCATGTCTTTTGTCCTGTCTCTCTCCCCTCATCCCCAACCAGTCACGGCAGATGACTGCCCCTCCCTGAGCCTGATCCTACTGGAGGTTTCTTCCTGTTAAAAGGGAGTTTTTCCTTCTCGCTGTCACCAAGTGCTTGCTCATAGGGGGTCGTTTTGACTGTTGTGTTTTCTCTGTAACTCTTGTAGGGACTTTACCTTACAATATAAAGCACCTTGAGGCGACTGTTTGTTATGACTTGCGCTATATAAATAAAATTGAGTTAACTGGAATACGGTCTTACAGTATTGCTGTTCCAAAGATCGTTTTTGATGTTTAATTTGCACTGGTATTGTTCCAACAAGGGGCTTCAAATAGTGAATAAAAGACACTTGTAAATAAAGGTCACAGATCCGACTGACATGGCAGTTAAATTAAAGGTCAGGGTCGGTTAAACTGCCACAAATGTGAGTGGGCTGAGGTCAGACTCAGGGTTCAAAGGGCAAAGAAACTAACCATATAATACAAGAATTGCTCCCATGAGTAAGTTATCATATTAATGGTGTAATGTAAAGTCTTGGCTCCTGTCAATGACTAATTGAATGCAAATGGTGTCATGTGACAGATTTAAATTGCTCTGTTGGATGTCTTGTAGTACAAAAAACCAAACAGAAAAACAGAAAAATGTAAAACTAACTGTTGTTTGAAATTAATACATTTTATATAGCAGGAAAACTGCACCAGTCCAACTCTGACTTAATTAACAGGCAGTCATTTTGAGTGATAGAAACCAAAGCAAATGATTTTATGTTGAAGCCACTGAACCCTGCAGAACTGCAAGAAAAAAACGATTCACTTACTTAGTGCGTGTTCATTTAGCCTGTCTATCCAAGCCCTTGCATCCAGATGACAACCCTGATCACAAAAATGTTTTTTTAGTGGAACTTCAGATTAAAGTTTTGAGCACAAACAAGTGTCAGTGAGTGCGCGTTTATTCCCCAGCTCCTCTGAAATGCTGTGAAGTCTCCTCGTTGCTAAACTAACACAGTGCCGATTAAAGTGGATTTCGAGCTTGTTGCATTTGATCAAAGTCCAGCTGATATCAGAATCACAGAGCAGCTAAGCTCCCAGAGCCAAATCCATAATAATACTCCTACACCACCCACAACAAAGAGACAGCCAACGCAAGTAAATAAACGAAGGGGAGAAAATATCATTTGAGGATCCCTCCTATCTGAGTGAAATAATACTGCAGAATACAGACTGCCATAATTGGCTGAAGAATTAGGTTGATAAAAGATGGGACCTGGACGGTAAATCCATTCAGCTCATCTGTTTACTGCTGAAGCTTTTGAACAACACTGTAGTTTGTGTTTGATAGTGTGTCACAAAGATAGGTGTCACAAAGAGTTATGCATTTGTATTTATTTGTATTTCTTGTTTCATTGATCTCTTAACTGCAAGGAAAAAAAAGCAGACAAAGATTTAGGTTTCTGACCGAAAAAAAAAAAGAAGAAACCACCACCGTCATAACAAGATATGTGTTTGATCATGTTAGCATTTTCACGCAGCTGGTTAATCTAAGCTAAGCTCCATCTTCAAAAGCCGTTTTGTAAAAACCTGCAAGAGGCATTTTCAGCTCGCTCATTGTGCCGCGCTGTCAATATTTTCTTCCTTAGCATTAACCCTAAAAACAGATGCGCAGGAGGAAGAGTAAAACACTAATGTGTAATGTCTTAATGTACAATAAAAGAGGGGCAACCTCTAAAAAGAAATGAATGCACACACTTCTATCTCATCCACGTGCATGCCTCTCCTCTGCTTAGGGAGCGGAAAAAAGTTTTCTCTGTCAGCCTCTTAAGTGGCTGGCCTTCAGCTATATTACCCTCTTTTCCTCCTCCCTCCACCTATCCCTCCATCACATCTTAATGTGTCTGATAAAACATCAGGCGTAGAGGGAAGGGCACATGGCAGATGATGCGCTTTTTTGGCCGAAACAGGCATCAACCAAAGGATGAGAATAAAGGGCTGAGTCTGCTCCGTCTGTCTGTTTGAGTCTGTCCGTCCACTTGCTGCATTAAGAAGCCGGACGGCATCTTTTCAAAGCCAGCCACTCTCGTTGGACCGCTGCATCTCAGGCCTTTTGTGCCCCCTCAATCTCTCCATCCAACCACCACAATCCCCACACCCCTCCTCAGCCCATTGCTGAGTGTCTGTAATGGCCCAGACGTGGAGAAGGGTGGGTGGGTGGATGGGGGGACTAAGGAAGTGAGAGGAATGGAAGAAGAAAAAGAGACCGAGCAGGAGGAACTGGAGGGTGAAGGAGAGAAGGCACAAAAGGAGGAGAGAGGGAAGTGATGGAAAAAGTGGTGGCGGAGCAGAAAGAGGGGACACAGGAGTGAGATGGACGGGGGGGGGGGAGGCCGAGTCTTTAGGAGGAAGCCAGGCGGCACTAAGCATCTCTGTTGCTGCGCAGTCAGGCCTGCCTGCCCCCCGGCAATGAACCCCCCCCCTTCCCCCGCACCACATCCCGCTCTGACCGCAGCGTCCTCCTCTCCTCCTCTGCCCACTTCCTCCTCTCATCCCACCTCACACACTCCCACTTTCACTCAGATTTGCCACTCTTATAAGGACTTTCCATGTCCAGACTTTAAACCTGTTAACCCGAGGCTGTCTCGCACTCTGTTTTTCTCTTACGACATGGTCACTACGTGTCTCAGTGAGGGCAGTGTACCATACACGCTTTAGGGTACATTTAATGAGAAAGTATGTAAAAATAAAAATACTTTTTATATCAAAAGTAGCATACAAAGAATTATGGAAGATGATGTTTTTCAGTTGTGTGCATCCAGAGGGCTGAAGGTTTAAAGTACCCCATTTTAATTTCACCATAATACTGTTGAAACATTAATACAATCACCATAAACCCAAACTCCTAAAAAGAGCAGCAGTCTCTGCGCTGCACATTTTGGTGCAATATTCTGGTATGGCTTTACAGCAGACAAAGTGGGGAAAAGGCAGTCTGAAGGTGGAAAACAGATTTTAAAAGATGAAAAAGTTTCAAAGTCTTTTCTACAGGTAGACTGAGTCGAGCTGCAACACCTCGACTCACAGTGCAATGGTTCGTGTTAACTGTATCTTTTGACATCATATGACAAAATACTCTTTGGTGCTTTACAGCACAATTCATGCAGGTGGATTGCTTCGCCGAGTGTAAATGGAGCTAAAAAATTAAAAGTTGTTTAATTTCACAGCAGCCAGAGACACAAAGGAGTTGAGTAATAACTTGCAGCAGTATCTTTTCAAAGGGATTCGGGATAAATGAATTCTTAATTTTGAGGAACAGCATCATCGGTGTGAGCGTAACAATCATCTTGCGCTGATTTGTTTAAAATAATTACAAGAGCGTAGAAATATTAACTTGCCATCAGCACACATGTCTCTTAACTTAAATGAAAAGAATCACTCTTTGGCCTGTTGTCAACTTCAGTCATCCTGTTCGGTCTTTATAAGAATATACACACACACACACACACACACACACACAGTCAGTGGCCTCAGGACTAATTGCTAGATTGGAGCAGATTTTCTAGTTCAGTTCAGGGCTGTAATTGTGAGGAGAGCTGGGAGGAATGACATGGCTTCAAGCTGAGAGGACAAATCACCAGAGGCCACCGATTAGACTGCACCGATGTTCACATGTCCGTGTGTGTGTGTGTGTGTGTGTGTGTGTAGGTGTTTCTGTGTGTGTCAGAGAGAGAGTCTATGTATGTATTGGGGGTGAGGGGTTAAGTCAACCATCTCTCACTTCCAAGTTTCTGTGGCAGTGACCCCAAAAAGTCACACGTGCGCATACACGCACACAGACACACACATACACACACCAAGTTGACCCCTGCAGACTCCACGGTGCCACACACAGGCTGTTGAGAGTAATTTGAGAGCCTGATTGCGATACACTACAAAAGAGAAAACTGCAACTCTGCTGGATGCATTTATCTCTCTGAAAGGAAATGAGATTTATGAAGACCATGCCTAAAAAATGAAAAGAAAAATGGAAGAACTTCTTCACAACTTCCCATCCCTTCCCATCCCTTCCACCAGACTATATGCACCAGACGTGCAATGTAGAATAGATCTTAATTTTGTACAAAAATGCCGGCTTCAAGTCAAACACCGCAAGCTAGAAGACAAAGAACATGAAAACCAGGGGAGACTTTCACATTTTAGCAGCAGGTAAAATCTGAGCAGGAAAACTGCATACAGCCCCCGTGTCCTAAAATCCATGCAGTAATTCAAGGTTTTGAGATTGCAGTGTGTTACTGAGAGGCAAAATAATGACAGCTTCATGGTAGCAGCGTCACAAATGTCAGTATACTAGAATAGCCTATTCATAATAATTTGGTGCCATAGTAGCATCTCCTCTTAAACTAGCCACAAAAAAAAAAAAAAAGAAAAAACAAAACTAAAAGTGAAGGAACTGGGACACAATCTTCTTTCCACTTCCACTGCTGCAGTGCTCTTTAGCAATGTAGCTGCTCTCCAGACATATATGGATGTCCTGGTCAGCTGTGTGCCTGCAGGACTTGTTCTGGATAGTTGAATAAAGCGTACAATGCAAAGTGGATAGATATTATCCAAAAGCAAATTGTGCAGACAGCTTCTAATTTACGATAATGTTACTCTACCATAACTCCAAGATGAACACACAGCTACAGAACTGAGCCAAAAAAGAATCATTTCCTGCAACCCACGTCTAGCTCTCTTCCTCTCCCCACAGGAGGACCCTCAGACACAGCAGGACAGGAAGGAGACATGCCGAGAGAGATGGCAACACACACAGAGACACACAGCACCGCGAGCATTTTGCTACCAGAGAAACCTGCATGAAAACACCAGCACAGCCAGGAAGGCCTGCTTAGAGACACTTATCTCACTCCCTCTACATCTGCACCCGCACCTGGACTCTCTCGTGGCATAGCTTGCTTTAATAAGAGTGAGAGTGAAAGAGAGAAAAAAGAGAAAGGATATGAAGACATTCGCACATCCAATCGAACCATTCTGTATCGCTCGGTCAGTTGGTAACAGAGTCAGTAAATGATCCACCCAAGTTTTTTTCAGTCAGCTTACCTTGCCATGATGTCATGGTTGTCATTATGACAAGGGCCACGATCCTCTCATCTGATTGGATGTACTCCAAACCAGCATTACATCCATGGCAGGGAAAGGAAAGCAAACTCCACACTCACAAAGCTGTAATATCTGATTTTTTTTTGTCTCTTTTTCTGCCTCTTTTTTTTTTTTTGGTCTTGTTGCAAGTCTCACGTTTCTTTTTTCCCCTCCATCCCCAGCCTAGCCTCCTAATGAGCTTTACACTGCCTCAGATTAAATGCCCTTCTACACTATGACCTGCACTATTTCTATGCTGGATAAGAAATTGATTTCTTCACTAACACTCTATCTTCCCTACCTAGTGGCCTAGTTCTTCATCACTTTTCCTTAGCCTAGCCTCCACTGCGGCCTTTTCTCAGACTCCACTCCCTTACCTTTTTCTCACCTTAGTTGGGTTGCACCCCACCCTCTCGCCCTCTCACTACCACCCACATCCCCTCCAACCCCCCACAGCCTCGCCTGGCTTGTCATCCCCTTAACCCCCAGCCTTGGAGCTTGTACCCCGGCCTCAGCTCTCCCTCTCCCTGCCTCTCCTCCAGCCTGCCTTCCCCTCCACTCTGCCTCCCAGAGCCCCAGCCTTCTGCTCAGTGTTCAAGGGGAGAGCCAGCTAGGAATGCTGTGGCTCTAGACGTTTTGTCCAAGCCCTAGGTCTCTTTCACTGAGGCAAGATTAGTTCATACAAAAACTCAACAATACACCACTGAAAGCCATTGTTGATATTCAACATTTTTCACATAGCGGAGCAGAATAGACAATGCGGCAGCCGGGAAAGCCCGAAGCGGACTAGCAGGGCTGATGGCTGATGGTATCTCAGCTGAGCGAGGCCTTAATCCCTTTTATACACACACACTCACACAAGTATACACACTCTCAACAGCCTGGAGACAGCAAAATCAATACTGCTCGCTCTGTCTCTGAGTGTGGATCAGTGGGTGGATGAGTGTGATAGGGAGAAAAAGAAAAACTGTGTGTGTGTGTGTGTGTCTTAAGCATTCTTAGATCTTTGTATATGAATGATTTCTCAAGGTTCTCTTGTACAGGAACTAACTGAAGCAATGTGAGGGCAACTTTACTTCAAACAAATTCAAAACAAGAAAGATTTTTGTTGTTGTTTTTGTTGAAGACAATGTGGAACTGCAACCCACCTGAAATCGACAGAAGGCATTTGGAGGTCTGTTAAGCAACCACCCAGTTTATACAGCATTTCTGTATAAAATACAGTTGACTCTCAGTGGAATTGCATTGTCACAATACAATTCTCCTGTTTAAGCATTTCACAAAGGACAAAACCACACTCATTTCTGTTGATTTCTTCAGTAAAAAATGTACAGCACACCCTGTATTTAAAGATCAGTATGTACTCATTCTGTGAATTTGTCCAAACTTTCAGTGTTATATTATTAAATATAATTTTGATATGAATTTAAGTAAAATCTCATTTTATTGTGGGTTTAAATTGAGGTTTATTATAGAAATTAAGCTTTCAAAGTAATATATTTGGGGTGTGTGTGTGGGTGGGGGGGGCATATCATATCTGACTCAAAAAAGTAGGCAGCTAAGTTTGATACATAACTTTATGCACAGTATCACTTAACTCATTTCACATCAGGACTTTATACGCGATGGTTAAAAGGCTTCTTCAGCTACTTCACAAGACAATATCCCGCAGCAAAGAAAGTGTAAAACCAATGCAACACACATCAAGCTATCCTGCCTTTTAGTCTGTAACAGGTTGAGATGGAAAATAGTGACCTGCAACTAGGGCAACTTAACATCTCTGGTGATATCAAATTATCCATAGGTTTATAGAAACCAGAAGGTGCTCCCAGCAACGAGTGAACTGAATCTGATGTGCAAAACAGAGAGCAGCCCTTTAACAAACATAACACCCCTTTAAAAATCCACATATGGCTGACACACTCATGCCAGAGTATCTGGGTCTTCAGTCCAACAAATCACAATATAACTAGGTTATAAATATCTCCCAACAGTGAAAGCTGGGCTGGCTTAATTTTTATTTATTTATTTTTCTTACCTTGACACAGTGGAATGCTGTGCAGAATGTTAACTGCATTCCTTGAAGATGTACAGCAAAGAGCCACGAAAGTGGGAGAATGGAAGAAAAAAAAAAGTAAATAAAGAACTGCCCAATTTTCATTCACAAGGACAGCGCCAGATTCCGACTCTGGGCATGGAATCAGTCTGCAAACGCATTTATGATTACAGCTGGTTAATGTAATGAATGCCATGTCATGTAAAACTCATAAATCAAGTCACGCCGGCGGAAACATTTCATAAAACATGATTAAAAGTGTCATGTAACACTGGGAGCAACGGTGTCAGAGTGAGACATGTTAATTGTGCACTAATGATATGTAATGAATGTCATCAGCCCCGAGGCATCGGCTAACGAGCTAAATGAACTGGCACTAATGGGCCCGTTAGCTTATCTTAGCGCTAACATTAGCTAGCATAATAAAGGGTTTGTCTTCTGCTGACAGCAGCTGACGACTGTGAGTGGCACGGCAAGTTTCTAGAGGTGTCACATTAGAATTAGGCGCTTCTTTTAAAGAAGCTTTTAGACATCAACAACAACAGGAAAACAAAGACTCAGAGGGCTTTTTGTCCTGCAGACAGCTAAATGTAGAGACATAAAAACAGATTTGCACGCTGATTTTTTTAAAATTTATTTTTATTTCTTTCTCATGGCTTTGCTGTAGGCCTTCCTCTTGCTCTCCACCTGGCCTCCAAATCCAGATCCGGGATCCAGCTGCCAGGCTTTCTCCGGACCCCCAATCCGCTAGGTAGCAGAGGAGAAGAAAGAGAAGAAGAGGAGGACGAGGAGGGAGGGAACAGGGGCCCTCTCTCACTCACTCTCTCTCTCTTTTTCTTCCAATTGACCAATTGACAGGTGATTGATGGCTATCTCTTCGAGCTGACAAAGAGTAGCATTAGCATAACTAAAGCAATGTACAGTAGAGTGGGGCAAACAGTAAATTACATGTTACCCCCCACTCAGCTCTCACTCGCTTCTCTTTACCTCTCCCTCACTCTCTCTCACTCTCCCGCTCCACTCATTCATTCAGCCGAAGACTACGGCAGGCAAACAAAACAAAACAAAGTATGCTTTTTGTCCCTCGTGTGAGCCCTTAAACAGTACAGCTTGACAGCTTCTTTAGAAGGAGGCACACAAAAGGCCTGACAGTGAGAGAGAGCGACAGAGAGAGAGAGACTGAAAGAGAGCGAAACAGTACAGTACAATGTGAATAAGACACTGACCTTGGTGAGGGTCACTGTGCTGTTGTTCGGGATGGCTTCAGACTACAAGCTTGTTCTAAATGTTTAAGATGTTCTCCGTCTGAAATCCAATTCAAGCAGCTGGGACACTGGTACCCAACGGTAAATTACAAAATTTTGATTTAGCACTTGAACTGATGTCAGATCAGCCATAGGCAGGATTTGGGTTTCTGATGTGACGTCATGTGCAAATTGCTCAAGAGTTGTCTGACATATTTGATGTGATACAACTACTGGGAAAAATGTGTATTCCTTAACCGGTTGGTGAGTGGTTCTCAAAGGTTGCTGTCTCGTGGGGTGAAACTGGTTGCAAATAGGGTGCTGCACCAAAACCCCCATTGTGATTGCCTTGGTTGCTAGCAGATTGCTGTGGTTGCGTGTAGTTTGTATCACTAACTACTAGCCAAGCGAGCTGGCAGAGTTGAAGATGTTAAGGGGTTCATTGGGAGTGATCAGGATGGACAGGATTAGAAATGAGTACATCAGAGTGACAGCTCAGGTTAAGCAGTTTGGAGACAAATTTAGGGAGGCAAGACAGAGATGGTTTGGACATGGCATAGGAGAGGTAGTGGATATATTAGACATAGGATGTTGAAGATTGAGCCACCAATCAGAAGGAAAAGACCTCAGAGGAGGCTCATGGATGTAGTGAAGGAGGACATGCAGAGGGTTGGTGTGACAGAGGAGGTGCTAGGGATAGAAGACCGTATACTTCTTTGCAACCAACTAACTTTAGTGACAGACAGTAAGCAATTTCCTACAACCACTCACCAACTGGTCAGGGAATACACCTTTTCCTTAGAGACTGGTGGTTGCCAGGGGGTCATTGACCAGTATCTAGGTCTGTGTGACTGGGGCGTTAGCAATCAGTTTCCCAGTGGGTGCAAACGACCTCGAGCAATGACTTGCCAGCCAGTTCAGGAATACACTTTTTTGGTGGTTGTCAGTGAGTCTCCATCTGGTCTCTTAGCCTGTGTGACTGAGGCGTTATTCACTTGACCCAAAAACATTACACATCCAAAATAGTGGACAAGTTAATGTCATGTGGTTAGTCGTCACATGACTGTAAAACCTGAATAAGGCAGACCCATGACACTCCAGCGATACTGAAGAGGATTTACAGGAGAATTGCGTAATGCCGAGCATGACGATAGGATATTTCTGTTTTGTTCGGTTTTTTATTTTGTTTGTTTTTTGTTGGTAACACTTCATAATACGGCCCTGAACTAAGGCCGAACATACACTGTAATTAAGTGTAAGTACAGGTAATTACAGGTATGTACCCTGTAAGTAAATTTAAGTTCTGGGTAATTTCTGGGTAATTTAAACAAAAAACCAACAATGTATCTTTGATCCTACATTGCGAGTATGCAGTACTTTTCAGGGCGTGGGTCATATTATGTAGTGGTTTAACCTAACATACAGGTATTGTACAGGGATGTACCCTGTACGCAAATTTCAGCTCGGAGTAATTTCTGGGACTAAGACTGTAAGTACTCTGTAACTACGTGTATGTACAGTTCTGTGTGTACTTACACAGAACGTAAATGTACTTACAGGGCACATCCCTGTAATTACGCGTACTTACATGTAATTACAGGGTACTTACGGCCTTAGTCGTGGGCTGTATTATGAAGAGTTGCCATTTTTCCCTAGATTTGATTTAATTGTCATTCCATTTACTGAGAATTTTTTCAAAGCTGCCATAATGTCCGAGGTGTTTCCAAGATGGTAAAACTTCAAAAGTAAGGATTTAAAGAAACAGGGAAAGTTTTGATGTTGTGACCATGGGTTAGCTGTTCATTTAATTCTTGTGACTGCTAACGTTTTTTTTTTTTTTGCTTGGATTCCAGAAGCTAAAACTTTTTAATTTAAGCATTATCCTCCTGGTCTAACCACACAGGTGAGGCAGGTTTGCTAAGCCACATCTGCTTGTCAGCAATTCAGTCATACCTGCAAGGCTTGATTTAAAGCCTAAGCTGCTGAACACCACCTGCATATTCAGTTTCACATACAAATATGTAAGTAAGATGAGATAAAGATGCTCTAAAATGTCAAAATCATCTTGCTACCATGACCACAGGATTTTTTTTGCTCTCCAGCAATGAACAGCTCTTCCCTCAGATGTGTCTGCTCAACGCTTTATACAAACAAGCTTCAAGCCAACCCCGGCTTTTAAGCACGAAAAACTGCTTGGCTCAGGTTAGGAAAAGATCACAGTCAACCCAAGATCACACACTTTGTTGAACCAACAACAACATGCACATTTTTCAAGAGTAGCACCACTTTACCAATGAATAAGTAAATGCAGCTGTCTAATTCATTTTAATGAAGTCGATGTTCTAATAGGGAGAAGCTACAGCATGGAGCGCTTCGATAAATAAATGCAGGGTTATGTGGTAAAAAGGTGAATGTTATAATGCACTGGCCAGTGAGAAATGCATGGTTATTTCATTACTCGGGTCACGGGTGATCATGCTGGCATGTTGTGTTCACATTTTTACTTCTTGTTGGCTACATATTGTGTATTATTGTCTGCACTTTTTACACTTATCTCTTCTGAAAGCGGATGATTGCTTAGTCTTGAGTTCAGATGTTGGAAGGGTGAGGAAATGAATGATCGTGTCACATAGCAGCAACACATCCCTGACTGGATGGCTAGAAGGACGGATGAGCAGACAAGCAAAGGGGTGACCACATACTGGCCTGGTCTCCTCTCTCCACCACTTAGGCCAGCAATCTGGTCTCTAATTGTTCATTCATGGTGTGAATCTTTAAATGGGGGGCCCTAGCCTGGCGCTAAGATAATGGCTCACTCTGTGTCTTTAGCTAGTGAGGCTAAATTACCACTGGGTGCAGAGTTACCATGGAAATAGGCCACAATGAGAGTGATTAGTCTTGTGTCTTTTACACGCCGAGACACAGTTCAGTACCTCCAGTTCAGCAGGAAACATGGAAAGCCTCTTTCATTTCCTTCCTCTCTGTTACCCTCATATTGAAGAGCGTTTTATACAGTAGGAGCAACAGTGCAACATACTCAGGTTAAATTAACAACAACTAGAACAAATTGTGTCAAAAAATAAAGCCGTGCACATGTATATATGTATCAAGACCATTTTTTTCATTCTTTTTCTTATCTAAATGGGCACTGAAGCTTTCAGGTACACATCAGATAAGGAGATATTTATAGCTTCAAGCAAAGATATCTGTTTCATCTTTAGTTTTGTTTGCTATACCAACAGACACTTTCAGATGCTTCTTTCTTGCCACAAGTTTCTATGACAACCTTTTCAGTTACCAAGGCGCAGCGCCTCATCTTTTGCTGATGCTTCTTCTTTCCTTCACTGACCCAGGGAGTTCTACTGGATTTCACTCTTTGTGGAGATCTGCTGCAGCTAATACTGGTTAGTTTTTTCTCCTTCATTTCAATTAGATATCAATTAGACTAAATGGCTAATTTCGCTTTGAATCTATTTTTTTGTTTGTTTGTTTACTTTCCTGTTTTATCCATTTCTTTTAGTTCTTTGCTTAGTTTCCTCCAAATTGTCCAGCAGTGCCTCCTCTACTCTTTTCCTTCTCTGTACAGGTGTGTGTCTGTACTTGTGAGTATATGTGAGGATCCTATAGCGTTGACTGACTTATAGCTGATACCCAACCAAGGCAGATGGAGAGGAGAGGAGAGGAGAGGAGAGGAGAGGAGAGGAGAGGAGAGGAGAGGAGAGGAGAGGAGATAATCTGTCTCAGTGTGAAGCTGCCAGTGAGCATCAGGAGTAGAGAAACTGAAATAGCCATCATTACCTGGTCCCCACCGAGTGGTCCGTGTATGTGTGCACGTCAGTCAGAAGACCAGTGATCATAATATTTCTTACCAGAGGAGGAGAGATACTAATCAGTAGGGAAGCAATATGATTCATCCTAAAAACACTTAGAGCTTTCAGTGTATGGCAGTGTTTTAAAACATTTTTATAAATGTATAAAAACAACTCAAGGTTTCACTGCTACTCTGAGTGTACAGATTTTCATCGTCCCAATGAAATTAACATACCATTTACTGAAAGGCCATAGTCGAGGCCAAACAAATGCTCACCATTGATGGGAAAATTGCTGTCTGGAATGTGCCAGTGTTTGCTTGGTTGAAGACTATAAAGTTACTGTAAAAATTCAAAGGAAGATATCTGAGGTCCACTGAGAGCATTGGATCCTTTACTCTGCCTTTAGTTTGATTTAGGCAACAAAAGCACTTTGATTAAAAGGGACTCCTTATGCTCATTTCCAACTACATACTTTTATTCTTGGACTCTACTAGTGTAGTTTTGCATGATTCACAATTCAAAATAATCTTTCTTTATCTTATACCGGGCCTCAGCCTGACCCCTGGTCATTCCACTGTCTGAGGCAAGCCATTATAGGGCCTATGCCCCTCACTGTCTTCACATTGGTTGCCCCTAGCAAACAGAAGGTTTGTGCTCACAGCCAGAGCTGTGTGCCTGAGATGACTGTAGTAAGGATACCCCCTTACCCTACCCTCAATATTTGAATCTTTGCCCATGCTATTATAAGCATCCACAGGTATATTAGTCTATACAGTGCTTAACAAATTTATTAGACCAACCAATATAAGGTTTATACCAGTGCTTCCCTAAACAGTACTGGTTATTAGTAAAATCATTTTTATGTTTCTGGAATGTTTAATCCACCAGTGTGCAGAAGCTCTTTAATCAAATTATATATTTAATGCTAAAATAGAATTGCTGTTGATTATTAATCAATTAATTATATATGAATTTTCAAATGTTCTGTTTTACAAAAAAAAAGAAAAAAATAATAAAGCACATCTATTTTTTTTTTATTAAGTTGCCAAATTGCAGTTATTTACTTGCACTCCTGAACAGAGAAATTACTTTTAGTGGTTAAATCTTGTGCTCAACTAATTTTTGACTTCTCAGAGAAGTCTGGTGCGCTGGCTCAAATTTGGAGATAAAAACATGAATTCGGTTCAGTGAATTCAGTAATTTTTTTAGTTTTAAACAAGTTTTTGACATATTTCTAAAATATTTGTTTTCTTGTTTTTAATGGTGGTCCAATAAATCTTTTGTAAATTACACAAAAACAGGGAAAAGAACAGGAGTTTAGCGCACTCAAGGACCTTAAATAGCATAAAAAGAGTAACATTTTCCACGGTACTCATTTTTCACAGTTAAAATTAATTAAACCATAAAGCAATGCATATATGTCATCTTCAGAAATGATTTGGAAATATTAAGTGAAATCATTAATTTACTTTTAATTTAATGGTTTCAGGCCTTATCATCAAACAGAGTTGCTTGATCACTTTAACTAGTCTGCTAATCAAAGCCTACTTTGTATCAGAATGACGCTCTTGCCTGGTATCCCCCGTTCAAATATCCTCGTTTTCACTGTAATCTCATTTTGCACCAATATGCAAATGCAGCCTCCAGTGTGTTACAATGTCAGGTTTGTGACTTTGAGGGAAGAGTTCAGTGAAATAACAAAAAAGATGAATCTCTCGCTCAGTTCTTAGCATATGTTGATAATGTCCAAAGTAAAACACAAGTCATTTGAGGGAGACTTACAGTGCTGTGAAAAAGTATTTACCCCTTCCTGATTTCTTAGATTTTTTGCATTTTAATATTAGACAAAAATAATCTGAGTAAACACAAAATGCAGTTTTTAAATGATGAATTCATTTATGAAGGCAATAAAAGCTCCCCATACCTACATGGTTCTATGTGAAAAAGTAATTGCCCCATAAACCTAATAACTGGTTTTGCCAACCTTGGCAGCAAGAACTGCAGTCAAGTGTTTGTGATAACTGGCAATGAGTCTTTCACATTGCTATGGAAGAATTTTGGCCCACTCTTTTTTGAAGAATTGTTCTAATTCAGCCATATTGAGGGTTTTTTCTTTAAGCATGAACGGCCTGTTTAACGTCATGCCAAAGTATCTCAATCGGATTTAAGTCAAGACTTTGAGTAGGTAACTCCAAAACCTGAGCCATTCAGAGGTGGACTTCCTGGTGTTTTTTTGGATCATTCTTCTGCTGCTCCATGTACGCTTGAGCTTCAGGGCATGAACCGATGTCCAGGCTGTGTTAGTTTTACTCCAGATGTAATGGCACAGCCACTCCTGGGAAGGTTCACCACTATTCCAAGTTTTCTCCATTGATATTCCTCTATTGGTGATAATGGCTCTAACCGTGGTTTCTGGAGCTCCAAAGCCTTAGAAATTTGTCAGACAAGTTCTGCTTAAGCTTTGTTTCAACAGGTCTGGCAGTGATCAGGCTTGGGTGTTGCTAGAGAAATTGAACACAGTTATCCAGTTGTGGTTAATCACAGTTACTTCATGATTTAACAAGGGGGACAATTACTTTCTCACATAGGGCCAGGTAGGTTTGATAGCTTTTTTCCATTAAATTTTATTTGATGATCTGAAACATGTGACAAATATGTAAAAAAAAAAAAAAAAGGGAAGAAAAAAATGAAAGAAAATAAATCAGGAAGAGGGCATATACTTTTTCACAGCACCATATGTCATCAAGTGGAGTGAAAGATATGATTCATATTCTGAATATTTGGGGAGCTGTTTAAGCTTCATACCCATCTACTGTGCACAAACAAGGTAAAAACATAATTTTCTAAACTGATGAAATGCACATTTGAGTAACACATGTCCACATTATGAAAGAAAAACAACAGTCATCAAAATCTCTGCTAATGACTTCTGTTTCCGGGATTTTGGGTAAGCTGATAAAGTCCACTTTCCTCTTCTGTTTCACTGGCTACATTTGCAACATTCATACATAAAGCAGGCTTTCATGTTTCATAAATTTTTCACCTAGACAAACTTTCCTCATCATAATTTATCCAGAAAACCTCAGGCTTTTTGCTTGGTCCTGCCAACTCAATTAATGTCAGTTCCTGGTTATTGTTTGCTACTTTCTAACAATCTATTACCCACCCAGGGCCAAGCTAATGCTCTTAACACAGATTACTAGCACAAATCTCCAAGCTAAAGGCATTGTGTCTGGACAAGCGAGTGGGACTGCAGCAGTGACAGCAGGTGCTAAAGCTGCAGCTAACCCTGGTTAACGCCGCCTGAGCTCCTAAGACAGGAAATGCTGGGAGGGATACTTACCTACTTACTTACACACGAGCATCACACACGCTAACTCTCTCCCTCACACACACCCATATGCACATGTGCACACAAAGGCCGGGGACTTAAAACAAAGACAGCAAGCTGAATGGGGGAGATGATCATTGGGATGCATCTACATGACAGCGCAGCTCTGCAGGACAACGATGGGGCTTCCTAAACCTTCTGTTTCAGGACTTCTGTTACCCCCTCAGGACAATGAACCACATGTAAGAGAGTGTGTGTGTCTTAGCTAAAGAATAACACATTTAAAATTTTAAATACCCTAGCTGTTAAGATTAACAGCACATAAATCACTTACATTAACACCTGATGACACTTTTAACTGTTAAAAATGAATTGATTGCAGCTGATTTCAGATTGAAAAGAGAGTCAACCAAATGCAACAATGCTTTGTTTAATTTTCTACTGTTATCGGGCATGAGTATACCACAAAATTTCACTAATATTGTTTATTTTCTGCAAAATCACACAGTAAATCTGTGTTTATGCAAATTCAAGGGTGAGAATGTCAGTTTTTAGCATCAATTAAACAATTCTGGTTGACCATGTCTGTCAGCTCCTCGCAGGCACAGTAATACTGAAATAAAAGCTGGATGTTTAAAAACCCAGTTCTGCCAATTAAAGCACTCCTACTGTACTGATTGTTCTGTCAGAAATGGTGCAAAAAGGGGAAATTATCTGAGTTTGGGACAAAAGGTCAGATGATAACCTGTCAGCGTGACAGGAAAATCCACATGACAGAAACATGCAGACAGATGGAACTGAAGGCACAAGATGAGCAGAAACTTCATTGCAGCTCGACAGAACAAAGAAAGAAGAGGAAAAATTATACTGTAAGTCTTGTACGACAAAAGCTGCCATGATAAGAAAACAAGAGGCCGGTCAAAGATCATGTTTAATCGAACAGAAATCTTTACAACACAATTTTTTGCCACTGAATCAGCCTTTCAACCATCTGAGGGGATGTGGATCTGCATTTTCAGGACAGCTGATAAGAGCAACCCTTTTTATGAATAGATTTGTGTGATCTGGGATTGGCCAAAGTGTATCAGCAGCTAGGTTGCCATACTAAAAACAGATAATTGCTCTCAGTTGCGATGTTTATGCTCACATGCACCCAAATATATACTCACATAGATGTGGTCAGCATGCGCCTTTTCAGGTAGCTGCTAGTGGCTTCAGCCGTACAACAAGGTTAGCAAAAAGAACTGTCCTTATTTGTACCAGGCTGTTAATATGCTTTTTAATGCTGTAATATTGGACATTTTAACACAGAAGTTGATGGGAATTGAGTCCCTTGTGGAAGAAGTCTCAGTTGGTCACTAGAGGAACAGCAGTTTTTGACATTTCCACATTGCCTTCATTTCTTTCTCAGCTCCAAAGGTTTGCCCTTGGCCAGGACACTCCACAAAAACTTTTCAGGAAGAGTCAGAAGGACACAACAAGCAGCCCCATCTCCAAACCTAATAGCTTCCAATTCAATGAAGAATCTCCTGGATGTGATGAAGCAGATCTGATCCGCAGTGCAAGCTGACAGGCGATGGTATACAATAACGTCATATGTTGCCATGTTACTTTTCACCATCGCCTGTCAGTGTGCACTGAAAACAAGTCCCATCAGAAAAGAATAATAATTTCCCAGGACTTCAATATCAAATCATCATTAGGTGGAGTCCTGACTTCAATCACAGAAGGGCTACAGGATGATTGAAACCGTTTCATGATG
This sequence comes from Pterophyllum scalare, assembly GCA_024447675.2. Lineage (NCBI taxonomy): Eukaryota > Metazoa > Chordata > Actinopteri > Cichliformes > Cichlidae > Pterophyllum > Pterophyllum scalare. The sequence continues at coordinate 50,359 of JAMQGT020005128.1, forward strand.
CCCTTCATACAGACTATGAAATGAATTAAAAGACATTGCTGTGGCCTCTCTTTGTTGGAGGTTGAGCAATTTCTTTGAGGTAAAACTATCAATCAACATATTGATTAGCACTAATTAGGATCAGTCCCACTGTGGTTAGCTCAGCAGGTGAAGTCGGCTATACACATTTGTGCAGTCATGCATGTATGTGCCTCCATTTGTGAGTGTGTGTTTGTCCATATACATTTTTCTGTGTGTGTGTGTGTGTGTATGTGTGTGTGTGTGTGTGTCTTTGTCTCGACTGTCACCCTGAAGGTTATCTCCGTGGTGGCAGCATCGTCAGGTGACAGTCGTATCCCATGATGCCAAGCGAGACGTCAAACTGTCTTTCCAACCAGGGTTCCCTTGACGACTAGAGAAACACACACACACACTCACACACTAGCACACAAAGACACATAGTGAACACACACTAAATACACCCTCTTCTAGTGGTAGGTGAAAGGTGCGTGCATGTGTGTGTAGCAGAAGGGCTGCTCAGACTTTGATAAGCTATCACATGTCCCAGGTGATGGTCTCTAAAAGCACATCAGTCCAAAGGCACTGCCTGACAACCGAATCAACTGCACCCAGGCCAGACCTCCTAGCAACCCAAACCAAACAAACCAAGCCTGACAATATACATCATACATACATTTCCCTGAAACAAACTAACAAAAAGCAGAGTCTTTTATTTGTGACCAGTTACTCCAAAAGGAAACAGGATCCCTGATAAGAAAGTATATTTTTAGGAACCTGCAGGTGACTCACCATGTTGGCCCAGTGAGCCACTGGAGGGCCTTACAGCACAGGAAGCCACTTTGAGACCAAGCACTGTTGCATTGCTGCAGTGCAGTTTCCAAAGAACATTTTGAATCAGCCTTGCTAGACGCAACACACAATGCACAACAGTGGCAAGATAAATAAATAAACCTGTAAAATAATTTAGCATTTTCTACATCGTCTCAATACAGCAAATGAAACTGTAACTGTGGTGTGTTATGGCAACACAGTCTCTCAGCTTCAAACATCTCAAAACTTTCACTGCAGCAACTTGTAGCTGATCTCCTCTAAATGTGCATTTGTACTGCTACAAATATATTGTACATTCTTGTTGCCATTTTTCTCTTACACTGTAGCGGGCACTGTGGATTAGTCTTGAGGAAACTCACAGGAAGGCTAGTGTAGAAGAAGAAAGCAGGAAAAGTCAAGGATGACAGTTTGCTGTCAAAAAAAAAATGTACAGTGGATGTGTTTGTGCTGGCAATGTTATCTGTTTATTTTGTTGAGGATGTTCCTCTGATCCCCATAAATATGATGGTAAATGCATAAGTTTTTTCAAAGAGAGCATAAAAACATTTGGGCTGTCTACAATCATAGAATCATGAAACTTTGAGAGGCTTGAGTTTGTTTTTGTGGAAACCCCTAGCAAAAAAAAAGACACACAACATGTTGTGTGAGTGTAGAAACTAATAGTTTGAGCAGGAAAAACACTAGAAAAATACAGGATTTTTTTTTTTAATCAGGTGTCTTGTAAAATTAAAGAGACATCCCAATCACTGTTCTGTTAAACTATAGGAAGCATATGAACACCAAAACTGCTTCCTTTTATTGAAACTCACTTGACCTGAAATATTTACATAAATAAAGTCTATTTTTCCCTTATTAAGCAATACGTGCATTATTTTAAAAAAAATGCACCATGGTGATTTTCACCCAACAGGATATGCTGCTATGCATTATTTCTCATTAAATGAATCTATACTAGTCGTAACATAACAGAGTAAAATACACAGTAATATAGCGATTTAGATTATTAGTTATGTTCTCAAAGTACAACTGAAATGAAAATTAAAAATTTTATTGATTTTCCAAGTCTTATCATAGCATTCAGTGTAATGTAGAGTCGCATTCTCTCACTCTCTCTCTCTCTCTCTCTCTCTCTCTCTCTCTCACACACACACACACACACACACACACACAGAGAGAGAGAGAGAGAGCATGCCTTGTACAATTACAGAATTACAGCATCTTGGAAATGAGACATGACAGAGTAAGGATGCTAGTACTGTAGAGAACTGTGCTTTCGATCATTCAGCTCTCTCTCTCTCTCTCTCAAACACACACACACACACACACAAATATACACACAGTGCCATCCTATAATGAAGTGTTTCCCGTGTGTGTGATGTCAGTGACACAGGTTCCATTACCTGACCTGTCACCAGATCGCCGTGGTGACAACCTGTCAGGTACTGTTTGGTTGCTATGGGGAGAGACACAGGAATCCACATGATTCAATAGTACAGCACTGTGATTGGTTTAGCTTTCAGGAAATGGTGCGCTATTACTGGGCACACGCTAAAGCATTTGAACTTTTATTTTTGATACGTTTTGTGATGCAGAGGGTTTTGTGCTATAAAAGCACTGATGATTTTATACAGTAGTTTACTGTTTTTGGATCCCTAATAACCACTGCAAAAGTAACAGCTATTCTTCCTGGCATTCATACGTAGTGTACTGACCTATACTGCACATAGAGGTAAATACCTTTGAGGAAAATAAATATTCTCAGGAATCCACTGTACAATTTTATGATCTTTTTTTTTTTCCAGTTACATATGACTTGTGTGTCAGTCTAAACAGTTGGTGCAATATCAGATTCTCACTTCACAATTATATATAGTAAAAAAAAAATCACAATTATGACATAATTGAAAAATTGTCAATACACGCCATCCATACTCAAACAGTTCACTAATTTACTGTTATTTAAGGTCTTCTGTGTGTAGACGTTATCATACCCCATACAATGCAAGGATTAGATGAATTGAAGAAAATTAAATCAGGGCACAGTTTAAAAAACTGTTAAAGGCAGAAGAAGAAGAAAGATACAGTAGAAGATTTAATTCACTGTAACTGCATCAACGCAGTGATCAGTATTACACTGTAAAGCTTACTATGCAGCGTAGTCTGTAGTACTTCTACAGTAAGACTAAAACTATGAAGATCAGAGTAGGTACACTTTTGAGTATGCTTCCAAATCTAGCTGCCAGTATTTTACTGTAAACTAACAGGGAGATTTGTTACAGTGTGGGGTTTAGACAGATGTCGTACCATATCACATTCATGATTGCAGAGTATTTATTACAGTTAATATGCTGATATCAGCAATTAGTGTGCAACTTTGTTTTCCTTGTTTTTATTCTCTTTTTGAGAATGACTTTAGACACAGTATCCTGGATTAAGGCAATCTGATGTGCTCCGTAAGTGTACTCAATCCTTATGACTTGCCAACATTTATGTGATAAGCCCCCTTCGTGATTAAATGCGGGTGTCCCACATAAGTCTGTGACAAACTGGGAACTGTAAAATTGTTTGTTTCTCTGAGCTGTAATGCAAAAATTTAAAAGTACCTGAATTTATGGCTTTAATATGAGGGTCAGTGTAAGCATGGAATGAGTAAGGGCTAAAACAGAGCATGAAATCTGTAGCCCCAGTTTAGCTTTAGTGTCACTAAACCCAGACTAGAAAAAAAAAAAAGAAAAACCCACATATGTGCATGTTAATATTTATGTTGCTCCGATAGTAAATGTGTGCAAAATACAGATACAACAAAGGGAACTGATCACACAGAGCTGCAGAGTCTGAAGGGTAAATGAGCTCTAGATAAGTGAGGAGGAGGAGTTCTGGTTCCATTCAGTTGAGCTCTACAGTGGCTCTTGTGTGCTTTTCCCCACCGCAGGGAGAAAATAAGAATAATTGATTTCACTGTTTTCTTCTGGTGTCAGATCTGCTCCCGTTTATCATCATCAAATCTATCTCTCTGTCCTTCTCCCTCGCTCCATCTCTCTCTCTCTCTCTCTCTCTCCCCTTGTTTGTTCTGCTAATTAACTTTATTACCCTGATAGCTCCCTACTGCCTCTGACGAAAACAATTACCATCTCTTCCCCCTCCACCTCTTTCTTGCTTCTCCCTCATCATCTTTGCTCTTTCTCTTTTGGCAGAGAGCACTAATTAGTCCTGAGGCTTTGCTGCTGCTACACTTCCTATGTGTCTTTCTTGCTCTCTTTGAGGCCTTCAGCATTTATATCCAGCTATCAGGACAGTTTCTTAGAGGAAAAAGTCAAGACCAAATTAGGTCTGTGGGATTAAAACAAATATGTTTCAGGAATATATCTGCAGCCTGATATATTTACCTCCTGATTTATTTTAAGGTCCCTGCTTTTCCTGAAAAGAAATACGTAACTACACTAACTCTTAATTACAAACAAAAAGTATGTAATGTTTGAACTTGAGTCAGTTGTGCTGAGTTTAATTGAATTAATGTTTTATTTTTCCTCTAAGTGACAACAAAGTGTGTCACCTTCTCCAAGAGGTGTCCTGAAAATTTTAACTTTAATCATGAGTTAACTTTCAGACCTGTAAAATAAAAAGCTGATTGAACTCTTTTGTACTAACAACCAATATCCTTTACCAAAAAAAAAAAAAAAATTCATCAGATCATTAGGCATGTTGTCAGTGTTGCTGTCTTTCAACTAAAGGCTTGTGACCTTGTCATAGTGCAAACCACAGTCTGCATGTGTTACTGTCTTTTTTTAAATTTTATTTAAGCCATGCAAAGGCCAAACAAACAGGTCTTAAAAAGGTCAGTAGGTCATTTTTACTTCAGCTTTTAACAGTTATTTAGTCTTTCTAATGTTTTAGCATCTATTTAGAATACAAGTAGAAACTTTTCACACATTGAAGGCATTTACACATGTTTCTATGAGGCTTTCCATTAAGCTAAATCAATGCATTTGCATGAAAATAACAATTTGAATGAAACTAAACTATGTTCTGCATCTCTTACTGTCAGTTTCTCCCTCTCACTTCTGTGTGTCATGTCCTGGCAATCTTTCCCTCTCTCCCTAGTTGCAGACAGGATAGCATTACATTGTCAGTGGTAATTTAACTCTCATCTGTCTTCACTAATTATTGTCACATTCATCAGATTCATCAAGGCAAGAGTGGCTCTCGTGGGGATTGCACCATTTGCCGTTAATACAGCATCAGCTGCTATTAGGTCCGGGAAACTGAGAGGTGAGTGTGCGTGTGTGTGTCACTGGAGGGACAGCATGTATTCATCTCTAATTAGACCAAGCTGTGTGATTAATTATACAGTCCGCCTTTTTTACTCCAGGGCCTGAGGATGGTGTTGTTGATGGGAGGAGAAATAAATATAGAAAAGGAAAAGGGGGAACGATGGAGGGAGATTACATGAGGAAAGAGAGAGAAAAAGAGGTGGAGGAGAAGAAGTGAGAGGTGGTGAGCAAAGAAAGAGAGGAGGGGAGGGGGAGAGGCAAGAAGGAGAGGGAAAGACAGCAGAATCCAGAGGGAGAGAGAAGAAGCGAGGGAATGAAGCAGAGAGGTGAAGTGTTTTGTCATGTGCTCTCAGAGTAATTCCCACCTGACAAAAAGGCCTTGAATCGGGGGGAAATTGCAACTTGTCACCCAGCAAATAAACTGCCCTGATAACTGATTAATAACGCACACCTGGCACAGCTGCACACACACGCACACACACACACACACACACACACACACACACACACACACACACGCATACACACACACGCAGATGTGGGCACATGCTGAGACACACTTGTAAACAGAGAAAGAGCCAACACATCATCAATGCATATGCAAGTACGTGCACTTGCTGATGAGTGCACTCACACTCTGCATCACACACACACACACACACACACACACATACAAAATTACACGCATTCAGATTGTGTATTTGGAGCCAAATTCAAAAAGACACACGTGCCATGCAAATTTAGGAAACAGTATGTCTCAACACACTTTTATTGCAAATACCACAAGCTTCAAGAACAAGAGCAAGATAAACATTTTTAGGTACATTTTTTCTAAAGTGTTTAATAACCAAGAAAGCTGAGATAAAACATGGAACATGAACAGTTCGGATGGATGCATGCTGTGTGATTAATGTTAAAGAAATGCAACACGACACACTTGTGTTCCGCTAACTTTTGCTGCTGTAAAAGTAGTAAAGGTGAAAAAGTGAGTAGCATTGAACACTCGCACTAGGCCACTGAACTTTCTACGATGAACTTCTTCACACTGTTTACCCAGTTCATAGTCTGTGCCATTCATGTTATTGATGTCATACATGTCAACCTGCATGTCAAAACTTATCACAACAGCTAAAATCTCAGGGGACTCCTGACTTTTGAGTTTGTTTTGTAAAACTATATAATAACACTGAATCACTTTAGAGGTACAGTAAGTAATTTTTGAGGTTATTTAATAAATAAAAAGATAGGGATGTGCTCATAAATATACATTAATTACTGTGTAATTACATCTGCTAACACAAGCATTCTCATAAACTTAGAATTAAGCCATTAAAAATACATAGAAGTGGGCGCCAGTTTGTGGAAGCTGCCATGTTGCCCCACCATCTTGAATACAGTGACATCACTGTTCTGCCTAATCGCATTTTATGTTCGTGGCTAAAGACTGGTCACATATGTAGTACACATTATAAGTTACTTTTAACTTCAGGTTCACAGATAGCTCTTTCAAACTATATGACCATTTAACATTTGTGCCTGTATGTTTTGTAATTTCTTTCTCATTATGTCCTTTTCTTCATCTGCCTCCTCCACCACTGCCCTCCCCTCCCTCCTGTCCACCTCATCCTCTTACTCCTCACTTCAAGCTTCATCTCCTGAACTGAAGTCAAGGCTGTAACACACAAAAATGTGCATAAACACGCTTATTTATTCCCGATATTGTCCCAATTACTTGTTGTAAGCAGATTAGACATTAGACCCTGCTATCTCTGGACAGCTGACAACGTGCTAAACAAAAACAACAGCTTGGTTGTTTTACTGCTGAAGCACCCCAGGGAATCTGAACATCAGACAGACAGAGCGTGTATCTTTTCCACTGTCAGTTCACTTTCCGCCCCTCTTCCTGGTAACTCCCCCTCCCTCCAATACTCCACCCCCTGCTGTTTCCTCTCCTGACCGCCACACAAGTCATACTGTATCTGAGTCACCACAGCTTTCAACTCCCTCTGTCATTCTTCTATCCACACTGAAATAATTCTGCCTAGTGTCTGGCCCAAGAGACTGTCTGTCATCCATCCAGCTCGTGTCTCGAGGCAGCCTCCCTGTCTGTGCCCAGAGTGACCACACATGAAAGCCAGGAATCAGGGAACCATGTGGGACCAGATGTTCTTCCTCAGTTTAGCCAACTAGTGATGCCTGCACACAGCTCTCTGGCCTCTCCTGTCTCTGAATAGCTGCTCTTTCAAAGCCAGAGCTCCTTGTAAAAGCTGACTCAGGTGTTAGTTAAGTCAGAGGTAAGGTATGGTTAATACTTTTGGCTTTTGTCAGTTTATATTTAAACAATTTTACTGCATGACTCCCAGAGTGAGGTAAGGCTTCCTCTTACCCAGCTGTGACAGGGGGGATGCGATGCCCGTTTCGGCTCCACGTGACTAACGGAGAAGGACTTCCTTCAGCCTCACATGGGAGAACAACCTCTGTCCCCACCTCTGCAGCCATGTTTACTGTGTTGTCATGACCAGTCACGCCCATTATCTTTGGCACAGCTTGAAAACAAAGAAAGAAGCTGTTAGACGACCATACAGACACTTCCTTTAACTCGCTTTACATCTCTAAACACAAACTGTTTGTCTCTGTTTGCCTTACTATTGACACTCAGCTGGATCTCACGGCTAGCGTAGCCCACAGGACTGGTGGCAGTGCAGATGTAAATGCCTGCATCTTCAGCTGAGGGGTGGGGATGTGGAGGTGTCCCTCAGAGTCAAACTGAAGAGTGGAGCTGTCTCTGGGCAGGGGCTGCCTCCCCTGGAAGAATAAGATCAGACAGAACATATTGTATTATAAAAGTCCTCCACACAAGGCTGCATGGATGCTAAGATTAGTTCAAGGTTTACAACCCAACCTTTGATGTCTAATGGAATTACTGGCCACCCTTTGGATTGCTCTCTATTTGCAGTATGCACACACAAGAATCAAGCCAGCTGCACATCCACTTGCTCTGAACATTAAAGTGCTTTCACAGATCCACTTTTATCTGACAAAAAGCTAAATTTACTTGACTCTAGAGTAACATTTTGAAAATGTTAAGGGAAATGCAGGGTGGAATATAAATCCGGCTCAGCTCAGCAACATGTAGAAAACAACAGCATGCTGACCTCACGCAGTACCACGGGGTATGTAATAGCGCAGGGTATTTAATCTGGCATGGTTTTTGCCCCTTTGTTCCTTTAAAGGAAAGATGACACCACTGCAGTTCCCAATTCCAGTGGTGGAAGATAATTGAATACAATAATACTCAAATGGTGTACAAAAGCATATTTTCTGCTTTGCAATATTTATCTCACAGCTATAGCAACATCACAAATTATTAATCAGTAATATTGTAGCTGCTGTTTTTGCTGTGTTTTTGGACCCTGGATGGATAAAGCGTGTTACCTTAGTGCTGCCTGGATGCACATAAACTTTTGTGTTTTCTTTTTCGTGATATGATGAAGTGTTGTACAAGGAGGGGATGCGGGAAAGTCTTTAAATAGATTCCTAAGGTACAATAAAACAGAGTGATTTCCACCAGTCAAGCAGCAATGTAGTAAAGTTGCCATGGTTACTTCCCTCCCTGGTCAGGTTAATCAAGTCTTGATTGCAGTGGAAACTGTTATTGTTGGTGGTGTGAAGGTTTTTTTTGTTGTTGTTCCTGTTTTTTTGGTGCTCTGACAAATCAAAACTGCTTAAATAAGCTCTAAAAGAAAATTAGTAATTATATTTATGTAAATGTAATCACTGTAAGCGAAGGCGATTTGACGCACTACAGATGTTTCCTCTCACTGTGCCTCAGAATGGACTTAAAATTAAAAACATTTTTCATAATCAGTTATTTAGTACTGATTTGACTCTGTTTTCATTAATATCATTACGCTAGCATTGACTGGATAGGTCCAAAATCAACTTAGATCCCATCACCACTGGGTACTGATCTTTGCGGTTGGCAGATCGCGGCTTGTCCAGCTATTACTTCAATACTTATTTCCAAAGTATTAATGATTATTAATTTTAAGCTGAATGGATACTAAGGGCTGACCTGGACTAGATGGCGCTGTGAAAGAACAAGCCAGTTGGTCGTGCTTGATTTATTGAGATGAAGCCGAAACTGTGAGTGTTACCTTGGACCAGACAACATCTGGTTTGGGAACGCCAGTGGCCTCGCATGATAGTTGGATGGCTGCACCCTCGTTGGCTATGTAGTGGTATGGACCACCACTGATTTCTGGGGGCACTGTGGAAGAAGTAGGTCATAAAACACAGCTGTCTGACTGACCGTGAAGAACTGATCCACTGCATTATCGCTGGCCTTGGCTGGCCAGCAGCATCAGCGTTCGAGGCATTTCTTCATTACAAACTGATGATGAACCATGATCAGGGGCTGTCTGTCATTACATGCTCATGACTCCATTTATCAAAGCATGCCCTCTTTCTATGATGAAAACAGGTGGTTGATTCATTCAAATATTGTTTTCCATGCTGAGTTGGCACATTTTTGGCTTAATTGACCAAAACATGGTCCAAACTTAGCACTGAGAAAGTGCATTCAATGACTTAAAGGAAGTACTTTTACATTGGGTTAATATAGTTTCTTGCTGAGATTTCATTATTGCACATTAAAAATTAAGTTAGAGTCAGTTAGTTAAGTTAAGCTTGGCTTATGGAAGCTTAGTGTAAAGATTTGAAGAATGAGGAAACAGTTAACCTGGCTCATCATAGGTCTTGTACACAAGTGGGCTGTGCCAAAAATTGTAATTACTGGACTTTGACTCTAAACTACACACAGTATTTTCAGGGGGTTAATTACTACAATAATTTGAATTCATTACTTTCTGGAGTATCTGCAAGACTATGAGGCTATCTTAGTTGACTGTGCTAATTGTCTGCTGACTCTGACTTAATAGTTAATGTAAGTGTTAATTTCATAGTCCTCTAAATAGCAGACCATTGCTTTACTCTCCTACCGTGAACCTCCAGGCTGACTGTGATGTTCGTGGAGCCTGCCACATTAACCGCAGTGCATAAATAAATCCCAGTGTCCTCTGGGGCAGCCCTTTCAATGTGCAAACTGCCATCGCTCCTCAAGAATATCCTCCTATTCAGCTGGACCTGTGCAAACCAAAAAAAAAAAATATTCCCCTTACACAGGAACAGGGATACGATCCATGTGAGAGACAAGTTTAATGTTTGCCAGGCTTACAGGTTTTCCATTCTTGGACCAGTGTCTTTCTGGAAGAGGTATTCCATCCAACAGCATGCAAGGAATACTAAGGGACTGACCAACTCCGGTGGTGATCACTGCGGCAACTTGAGCCAAGAGAGGGGGCTCTGTAAGAAAAGGATTTGAACAGACTACTAAACAAGAGCATGGATATATGTTTCACAGCCAGTGTGTCCTCCTGTATGTTTCTGATAAACACATATATGGGATTACAAAAAGAGCCTAGATAAGCCTACCCAGTCCAGTGACACTAACTCTGGCCTCAGTTTTGATGGTTCCAAACTGGTTCTTGGCCTCACAGATGTACAGGCCTTCATCATCCAGCCAGACACCTATAGTCAAACACACATCATTAGAAAAGCACCACACCGTGCTGTACAGTACCTCTGAGAGTAGCAGCATCATTACACTTACCAAGAAAGAAAACAATCTATCTTTAAAAAAAAAAAAGTTCACACTAATAGCAGTTAAGACCCCTACTCAGCAACAAGTGGTATTATTGGTTTGACAGTGCTGTAATTAAGAGTTAAAAATAGAAAATAACAGGATTAATGGGTTTAGCTCAGCTGCTATCCTGCTGTCCCACTCAGTAAATTCTCTGGAGATCACATCTTGGAAGATCAACATATGATTCAATTCAGTTCAAGCAAATATGAAAATATGAGATGTCAGAATAAAGCATTCAAGATAAAATGTAATGAGTGGAGCTTGCACGTTAAACAGTATGAATAGAGACGTTTATGAACACAACGCCAGGTAAAAAAAAAACAACAAAAAAACCCCAAAAAACATCTGCAACAGATGGATCCAATTCGGTCAGAGGGCAGCCGCAAATGGAAAACAGTGACAGAAACAGCTCATGTAAATATGCCTGTTCCTGTCCAATATTATATTTCATACTATAAACATTTAGTCTCAGGAGCACAAAGCATCATGGTATGTGGCTAAGAATAGTCGTGTTTCAGGCTGAAATATTTCTGGAGTTCATAACTTTGATCCTCCAGCCCTGATGAGGACAAAGAAGGACACCTTCTCTTGCCAAATAATTAACAGCATTAAAGTGATGTAGCACATTTTAAGGAAAGTCTTTCACAGAGCAGAGGTAATGCTTTTAGCCCGATGGATATTTGAGAGGCGTCGGTTTACTGTAACTTTACCGGTTGCAATGACATCCTGTCTCTTCCATCTCTTAAGATAATGTTTGCTGAATTTGATATGAAAGGCTGCACCTCTTCTATATATACACTCAGAAAATTTGAATCATGCCAGTTAGTGCAGGGAATCTGTGAGGCTGTATTAGGCTGCACAGCACACCAAAGCTCTTTGCTGTGATAGTGTTTCATGGATAACTCACTCTGGATTAGAAGATGTCCGTTCTCCAGCTGCATTGTTTTACTGTGGCTGTCTGCCCGCGTAAGAATCTGTCTGCCATCCTGTCTGCGCCAGGTCACAGTCGGTTGCGGGAAACCCCGGGCATTGCAGGGGAGGGTGATGTTCTCTCCTACGTTGGCTGTCACGTCAGCCGGTGCCTCAGAAAACAATGGACCCACTGTGGAAGGAAGAGTGGTGCAAGATGGATTTTTTTTTTCCCCTTTGTGTAAATTTGAGAGAAATACAAGTCTGATGTGGAAATCTGAAGTGTGGTCTCACCTCCAACCACCAGACTGACAGTCCCAGAGGAGGTTCCAGCAGAGCTGCTTGCCACACAGCTGTACTGACCAGCGTCCACCTCCTGCACCCCTCGAATGTGCAGCGTCCCACGGTGTACGTCCTGCTCAACAAAAGGGGCAGAGCCCACCTCAAGCTCACCTGCAAACACAAGTAAAATAAACCTGTTGGTCTCTAACAAAGACATCTTCACGCTCATTTTATTGTAGGACCTGTGTATGGAGTTAACTTACCTTTGAACCAGTGGACAAGGGGAGATGGAAAGCCTGTGGCTTGACACTCAAGAGTTGCATCACCACCAACAGTTACGAGTACAACCTGCTGTACCACTGTTATTCTTGGTGCCTCTGGAGGGGAAAAAAGGGGGGGGGATGTACATTTTTAGTCTATAGCAATGTACCAGTTTTTCATGCAGTAGTACAGTATGTAGATAATGCAGATAGTAATGTTTGTTTACAGGCAAAAACATCAGAAAAACCTGAGGTGAATGTACAAATGATGCTTATGCTTTGCACACAGACAGCTGAGCTAAAAGGATGAGATGATCTGTGCTATAAGGTTTTCACCGCTTTGACAGATCACTGTTGTTAAAAATGACATTCAGAGACAAGTGTGTATAATACCAGCAAGCCCCAGGAAAAGGCTGCCATAATCCATCAGTGTTACGGTTTCTGTCACGCTCTAACTGACAGCAGTGAGTGAAACTTCAGGCCTACAACTGTCAGCGCTCACCAAACAAAAAGAGAAACATCACATCATGTGAGCCAGAGCTGTACGCGGCCGCGCTCACTTGCCACATACTCAACTCTATCCTACAGGATATCGTTAAAATAAATGTGTCTTAAGACAAGCCACCACGGGCAAAAAACATAACAAATGTGTTGTGTCATTTGAAGTTAAAAAATGAAGTCGGAAAAGAAGCAATTATTCAGAACAGAAACTTTAACAACTCCAAATGGCGAAAGGTTAATTCCAGCAACAATATATCTTCGCGCTGGCATCCTCAACCAGACATCTGTCGGGATGTGTTGACTTACCCGCATAACTAAGTGACACAGACTGAGAGGCAGTCCCAGCCTCATTGCTTGCCAGACATGTGTAGTTCCCGGCATCCTCCAGGAGGGCCCCTTTAATGGTTAGAACTCCAAACTGGTTCAGACTGAACCTGCAGCGCACAATGGACAGAATTCATGTTTGCCAATACTTGTTTTTGACTACAAGTGCAGATGTAAAACAGTGATTCATCTTTCTGAACTGTTATGCTCGTGTTTGCTTTTTTGGGGGGAATTTTTTTTGGGGGGGGGGGGTGAATGTATATTTCATGGTAACCTATAAAATACTTGTGGTTTGGAAAAAACATGAGTAGATGCAAATTTTCAAAGCAGTGCAAACAAAATGTGGCGATGAAGCATGTAGTTCAAGTGGAATATAATGACTCTTTCAGTCCATTGTGCCAGAGGTGCTGAGTGGGCTGAGAGATCCCTTACCTCGGCCGATTAGTTAGGAACACGCTGCCTTGGCTCCAGAAGAGCCGGGGAGGGGGGGAGCCGGACGCCGAGCAGACCAGGCGGATCTCATCGCCTCGGGAGAAAGCCCGAGTCTGCGGGTGCACTTCCACAGAAGGAGCCTCTGCAGTTGAAATCAAACACAGGCCAAAAAAAAAAAAAAAGCAGACGATGACTCAGGCCCTTGTCACGGCTGCATGATGTCATTTATAACATTCCTATCACAAGTTTAACAAGAGTAAACTTGATGCTGTGGGCTGCAGAGCAATTACCAAAAACTCCATATCTGACATCATAACTACAGGATATTGATGAAGATAAGTTTTATATTTATTTGGTTGTTTGCTGAAATCATTACAAACATCTGAGTATTTCCCTCAACATTTTTCAACACGCATCAGTCTTTACTGATGGGAAAAGGAAGTAGCTTAATCTGATTGCAAGGAGGCTGAGGCAATAATGGAAAACAGATGACGGGGGCCCCGAAGAACTGTTAAGCTCCAGTGTGTTAAATGTTTATGCAGATGACCTGCAGGGTATTGAGCTAACATACCTCTAACGTGAAGCCACACAGTGATTCTGCTGTCGCCGTAGGCATTTGTGGCCACGCAGTGGTACTCTCCAGCATCCTGAGCCCGCACCCCGCTGATCTGCAGGAACGAGTTGGACATCAGCTTCACCCTCCCTGCTCGTGCTCGGATGGTATGACCTGCTCGATTCCAGGTCAAGTTGTGGCGCATGTTGCCCTCCGCCTGACAGGACAGCACAGCCACGCCTCCCACAGAGGATGTCACATTCACTGGGGGCTTCAAGACTGGAGGAGGATCTGTTTTAGTGGAAGCAAAATGTCAGAGGTGGATAAAAAATAGTAACAGTGAAGACAAATATTTGTGCTGACATGCTTTTTATCTAGATTATTTGTAAGAAATGAAGCAGAGATTTTTAACTAAATGGCTGGAACGCATTTCAAAGGTTTGCTATGACTTTGATGCATCAATACTAAACAACTGAAGGAGAGCGTACGTTTGCATTGTTGTTGTGTGACATACCTCTAACAATTAACTGTGTTACAGCCCACCCCTGTCCTGCGCTGCTCTGCGCCATACACTCATACGGGCCTTCATCCTCGGCTGATGCCTTCGCAATCTCCCATGATGCCGTGGCAGAACTCCTGAAACAAAGACACATTTGGTTCACTGGCTGGCATAGTAAAAGTCTTATTTCATGTCACATGTAATGGATCTTTGGCGCGTCCACACACTGGAAATGCTTTTCATCAAAGGTCAGCTGCACTTCATGAAAGTAATTCAAACCAGAGCATCAACACCAAGAACAAATCCTTGCTTTGTTAAATCGAATATGTAATGTTTACAAAATTAACAGCGTATAGCCATTTGTTGACAGATGAGCCAATAGGAAGGGTAAGGCAGCACTAATTCTTTACAGGCATGCCCACTGGTAAGAGTAGTGAGTGACTGAATTAGAGTTTTTAAATGAGGTAATAGGGGCGTGAAGGAAGGTGAGCCAAATGTTACAGAGTGCTGAGCAAATAGAGAAGAGACTCACTGAAAGAACCTCTCCTCTCCCAGTGTAATCCCACTTCTGGTGAATCTTAGTCTGTAGGGAATGTCACTCTTTATGGAGCAACCAATCACAGCTGGCTGCATATAGACACCCCTCACTACTTCAGGCATGCTCACAGCTGGGGGATCTACACAAGGGAGGAACCAAAGGTTAAAGGGTATAAAGAGATTGATGAGGTATGAGAGACACTGCAGAGTGGCTTTGGTGAAGAGGGATGTCTTGCCTGGGATGATGTTGGTGTAGGAGACGCTGGACAGCCTCTGGAAGCGGTAACCCTCTTCATCTTTGCCCGTTACCTTGATGAAGAAACTCTGGGAAGGGGTGCGGAATTCCGGGAGACTCCACAGGCCTTGTTGACCAAGGTCAGAGGGCAGAGGTACAGGGATCGTTCGCAAGGAGCGGCCTGAGCCTGACATGAGCTCCACATGGTTCAGATGACCCGGAGGCTTCAGGCCTGTACACTTTAGCAAAACATGGGATGAGAGTCCTGAAAGACAAAGAAGGACCGGCATGAAGAAATTTTCTGCACATGGTCTCGGTCAAATAAGAGCACAAAGAGCTAACAGACACATGTCAGGCACCTTTTATTGGCCTCTCTCTGGTGTGGTTGAACTCTGAAACGGGTACGCTGGAGAAGCCAGCCCGGAAGTCGAGACTGCTGACTCCTGTAACCCTGAGAGTATGACGCCCACTACAGCTTACCTTTGGAGAGAAAGTAATAGTGTTTAATAAAAAAATTTTTTTTAAAAGTCAGACAAAACATATTTGTGAATTATTCACCAAATGAGTACCTTCAGTTTCCAGGCACCAGGTCTAGGAAACTTGAGGTTTATCACACGAGCTGAGTTGGGAATATTCAACAGTTCTTTAAGGCCCTGCTCTACGCCAACTACCCGACCTTGAAAAAAGGAGACAAAAGCCCAACATTATTTCAAAGTAAAACATGTCTTTCTTTAAGGCACTGATAATGCTGTGGATAGATGGGAATAGATTGAAAAGGCAGGAATGCGTTTTCTACCAAAAGGATCGCTGAGCTCGATTTGTGGTGCTGGTCCACTGAGTGACACCGTGACCTCTCTAAGGCTCGGGTCAAAGGGAACTTCCCATTTATTTTCCTGGGCACTGTCATGATTGGAGGAGAGAAGGTGGACCTTCATGGCCTGGACCGTTTCCTCTACCCACTTTAAAACCTGGCAGGACGGAAACACAACATTGCAGAACCACAACCAAGAAAGATATTCATGAGCGCATTAATCAAACTGTCAGAGAACTAAACTTCAAACGGCAAGAGAGGGACAGGAAAGGACACTCTGGCCTTTCTCTGAAATACCCCCACCAACCTTCTGCTTACCCTGTTCTTCATCTTTGGAGTATTCTCTCATCACAAAACTATTCCTGAGACAGATTTCCCCTAAACAAAGGAAAAGTGAAGCAGCTCAGCTGTCAACATACAGTTTTCTGCACTCTCAAGCGTGGCTTCCCAGAAAAGCGTCTCTCACGGTGGAAGTCTGTCAAGCAGCAGTCCCGCTGCTGCAACACAACTTTTACGAATCATAAAGATTGTTCGTCAGAAGACAAAGCTTTGGTGGATCGTGATTTTAGAACTAAACATAAGTATTAAACTGAATCAACCTGACAAGTGGAAAGATCATTTATAGACCCACGCTAGCCATTTCCCACTTTTCTGCTGAAAGGTTTAAGCTTAAGAAGCCTGATGAGGTCAGAGAGCGACACGTAAGGACTGCAGGAGACTCGCTTCTTAGTCATTCCACCACTCTGAGCAAAGATTACCCAAAGGTGAACAAGCTGATTGTACATAATGGTAAAAACATTACTTAGACTTTAATTTCCCTCAGCAGCTCTCCACAGGAATATCTGATGTTATAGAATTTCAGTTTTGACAGGTGCTTGGCCCTCGGGGTATAATCTTTAGTGTGGTATTGATTAAGAATGCTGTTTTCCTTTTGTTTTCTCTAAAGTAGAAACAGAAGCAGCGAAACCACTGACCTTTCACGGAGTCCTATTTCAGTGGCCACAACAGACTAAATGTCGTCCAACTTTCAAATGCTTAACAAGTAACTGCTGTCTAATATTTGTTTTCACCTCTTATAGAGAGGCATCACGGTTTAACTGTGCCTGTAATGAAGCAAAATGAAAACATTTCCTCTGAAGGCCCTTCAGAGCTGAAGCCAACGCCAACACATTTTACAACACTGACTAAAAATGAAACAGGGAAAGCCTTTGATAATTTAATTATCAGCCCTCTACTTTATGTCTATCGGGTCTGCTGGGTTCTGACAGCAGCTGGTTCCTCTTGCCTTTTTACAACTGGAAACAGCTGTAATGTCTGCCACATGTGCAGCCATCACCATCAGAGCAGGAAACTGCTTAGAAGTGACCTACATCTATGTCTGTGTCGTATGCAGGAGAGCAGAGAGGAGTGGGCATTTCGCTGCCCTCGGACCTCAGATGAAAGGAAGAAGAAGCCCAGAGGTGGGCCAACTCACTGTCTGGGCCACTGCGGGTCTAGAAGAGCACGCTGAGATCTGTAGCCTCTCCCCGTCTCAACCACTGGGAATGCAGAGGATCTTAAGTCCCGTGAAACCTCATCCAGCATGTTTCAATTGAACAGGCTTACAGGGCTGTAACAGGAAGGACCCCCTGCTGCTATTCATAGAAGCATGACAGATGGGCCAGAGAAGTGTTTGCTAAAGCTGGGGTGATGCTGTATTCCCCACACTGATTCAGGTACATTACCATGCTGCAGTTAGGCAGAATAGCTAGGTCTCCAAACCTCCCAGGGGTCAGCTTAGCCTTTACACAGGTTTAAACACAGGATATTCAGGATATTTGCATGAAGATGGCTCGCTCCGAATCAAGGTTATTAGAGTGAACAAGTCCCAGATGGATCCCCTGCTCCTTCTCAGTGGGAGTTTCCACATAGAGAGGTTCAGCTACACCATAAGCAATGCTTTTGTTTAGTAGGACTGTGGATAAATGTTATCTACATTTCATTTTATGCCTGCCAACCATTACAATTCCCTTAACTCAATGCAGCACCCACAAACAGAGAAGACCCTGAGGCTGACGTTATAAACAACTCTTCAAGCTTCTCGAGTTGTGCATATGTGCACCAACTAGAAACACAAAACAACTGGCTAGATCCTAATAAAATCTTAGGTCTTTCTGCAAAGTAAGATCACATTAATCAGCACCTGGAAGGTAAAACATCTCATTCCTTATTGATCATCGGTGCTTCAGGCCACCGATTACTAAGGGTGGCAATAACAGGAAACACACAGATCTGTTTAAACATTTGACAGCACATTGCTGTGGTTTTATCGTCCACGCTCTATGTTACCCACTTTCTCTCACTGATCGCAACCAGTCAAATTTAAAGAGCGTATAGAGCGTGTTACACAGAGCTGACAATAAGCTGTTGTGCGAGGACCTGGAGCCAATTCCACTGGGCAGCTGTGTTGGAAGAAGGGAAGCCATGAAAGATCACATCCTGGGATTAGAGAGTAAAATAAGCAGTCTGTTTTCTCTCCGCTGCCCCCCTGGAGACCACAAAAAGACATTGTATATTTCATTTGGCTGCACATTATTAAACTGCTATTAATGGAGAATATTTTGGTTAGATTTGTACTACTTCTAAGGATTTTAAAGGATTAAAGGATTTGCATTAATTTGGTAAAAGCATGCCACCCAGGAGCTAAAATCACACAGGTTAAATAAAGAGAGAGACAGCTGACAGTAACTCAATGTAAATCCAAGAAAAAAATGCATGTTTATCTGAAAATGTACACAAAGAATATGCCAAAAATACTGCAGGCTACTTTAGCATAAAGCATCTGGAGTTGAGGTATAAGAGCTAGACCACATTTGGTCCCCTATTCCCTTAATGCTACAACACTAAAATGACTTTCAAGCACTCCTTAAACAGCTGGTAGGGTTATGGAGTGATAATGAAACAAGCTGCCCACACACACACACACACACACACACACACACACACACACAGACACACAGACGTGGCATGTCTAGCAACATGCAAGCATGACTTGACAGGAAACAGACCCACAGACACACACAAACACATCTGAGTTCAGAGGTTCAGTGGGCCACCAGTGTGCAGAGCTGTTGGCTCCAGCTCAGCGCTGCCCAGCCATCTCCTGTGTTGACATGCAGGATACCAGTGTCTCTTCAAGAGGAAACTCTGGCTTCTTTTACGTCTGCCTGGGAAGTGAGCCCCGCTGTCTTTGGCTTCTGAGACCCGGCTTCTGTTACATGCTGCTTCCGATATTAAAGAATCACTCACCCGTATCATATGACCAGGAAGTTTAATATCAGCAATGGAATCATTTGATTACACTAAATGAATTCCTTATTATTATTATCTATTATCAGTGGTTCAAACGGGGTTTGATGTTGTTCTGTTCCTGCTCTCCTCTGTTAATAGCAAATATTCAGATCCGCGAGAGATTTCTAATTTAAGAAATAATTCATTATGTGTAAGGGCTTAATAAGGGTTTGGTGGCAAGTCACTGGAGGGCAGTTTACTCTGCCACGCTCTCACCTCATTGACCTGCTGCTTATCCAAGTGAAAGATTTGTCCAGAGGAGGTGGCAGCGATCTCCTCGTACGCCCTGTAACCAGGCTGAGAGCGGTCTCCACAGTCCCCGGTCAACACAAACACTACCTGGGAACGAAAAGGACAGAGGAATTAAGAGGATTATACTTGTTGAGTGTTTGCTTTCTGCTGAGTCGCTTCCAATTTGCTCCAAAGAGAGGCTAATGCTCATTGTCATGCATGATGTAGGGCCCGAGACCGTGCAACTTTTCTACACTCAGCTGATCCTCGGGAACTTCTTTGGAATGCTGATCTTTTACAGCATGCTGTTGTGTTGCTTTTGTGACAACGTGGAATTAATGCAGGGACTCTAAGCACAGCGGGCTGGGGCTCGCATTTAAAGCTTCAAGAATGTTCCAGATAACATCAGTCAAATGGCATTTTGATTGTTACGGGAGTATTCAGCACCAATGAAAACTAATGAGATGCTCACAGGCATGTTTTTGTATCTGTTTGCATACCATAGATTTGGTCAAAGAGGAACCTGCATCTGTCTGTTTGACATCTAATAAAAGAGCTTACACTGGACTGATTGAATATGAATCAGTTTTTTCCTGATCTATAAAGAGCCTGCACAGCATCCTGTAACATTTCCAGATCTGTACCTGTGATTGACGGAGTTGCACCAGTTGCAGAACATCTCTCTTTAGGCGGTAGTCTTTGGCTCTGGCATCAGTAAATACATAGATGAAGGATCCAGGCAGGGAAACCTCCAGTGCTTTCTTTATGGCTCCAATACTCATTTCAGGGCAGTCACCCCCACCCTGTGTGATAGAATCACATTTGCTTTATCATTGAACAACTCCATCTTTTGGAACAGGGTGTGCCGTTTTGGAGAAACACATCAAATGTTGTATAAATATATTTAAAACATTACCTATGAAAGCAGCAATAATCAAGAAACAACCAGTCACATAAACAATATGCCTTGCATGAATCATTGAATTAAATTGTTCAGTTCAATACAACCTGAGGTTTTGACCTTCCCCAGTTGTGCCGCTTGTCACACTACAGTTTTAAGCGCTGACAATCCACATAATGTTAGCCATAGTCTAAAGTGCTCATTCCTGTAGGACAATGAATTCACACAATCTGCTTCCACACCTGGACAAACAGCTCTTGCAGATCCTGCTGGAACTTCTTTGGGTCGGTGGTGATGGACACAGGGCCAATATCTGTCAAGATTAAAAATATAGATCAGAAAAGATCCCCAACAGAGGCCTTTGAGTGAAGAAAATCAAATCCAGTCAGCTAGTTCTATTTGGATTTCTATACAAGAGGGTATGCCTACAAACAGGATAATCATCCCAACCACAAAAAGCCTATGGTCTGGAATTTTCAAGAAAAAGAGGGTTTGTTTGTTTCCTCTTAGCAGCTCTGCCCCCATGAGCAGAGGAAAAGCATCTACTGCATCAAAAACCCTATTAAGCCAAAGTGCAGTTTATCAAGGCCAGAATGATGCCCCACAGCCTTTGTGCAAGACATGAATATCAATCACACATCACAAGGCACAAGAGAGGCTGTGCTGACAAAATTACAGCGCAACATTTTGTTTTGCACAAATCACTGAAATCTGGCAAGAGTTTGGATGATGACAGAATAATCATTTTCCAGACCCAAGCATGATGGATAAAAGCCTGTCAGGGCCTGACACTTATTTGGATGTCTTTTAGGGCCAAAATACAGAAGAGTAAACATTAACCAGTGCAGAGAAAAAGCGTTGTGCTGCTTTCCTCCATAAACATGAGCTTTCCATCACAGTTATTACAGAAAAAAAGACCCTCATCAAGTGCTGTGTACCTCGTGATTTTGGTGTGTCATTGCTTGTTATTCCAACTGTCAAATATAATTTTGAAGTATCTTTGTGAGACTAATGATACAGAGTTTGCAGACATGTGTCAGGCTGATGACATTTCTAATTCATTTTCGGTGTATTTTACAAACTGCTTTCAAGTCCTTGTCGACCTCTCATGGGTGCCTGTAAAACACTGACGGCGCTGACACGCCTCTTTGTCAGCAACAGAGGGCTTCTTTGCAATTTTTGGGAGTTTACAAGGTCCCCAAGGGCAGGTCCGCATTAAAACACAGACAAAATGTGTGGAGTTAGGGTAGGCAACCCACCCACCCCACCCCCAAGCTGGCCACTGGGGGCTGTGAGACAAAAGAGGGTGGAGAGACAGGAGTTGGGTGGGGTGAGTGTGGGGTGGCGATTGGGGTAATTACACACAAGCAGACAGCATATGCTTCCCATCAATGCACAAACACCCTCCCCCATTGGGGCACTCTTATTTTCATGCTGCAGCTTTCCCATCTAGAAAGGGAGATGCTGGGAGGGGTGAAGAGCCTTACCTGTCCCCAGGACTGCCGACTCTGTAAGCTCACATACTCCTGGTTGATGTCTTGCATCAGTTTCACTTTTATGTGCTTGTCTCTACAAGTGGGCTTCTACTGAAACAGCTCTGCAGTACCACACTGTGCTACAAGTTCTGAGATGTGTTGCAAGTATGTAAATGGCAGATATAAATAGCAAATCAATGCAAGGCATGGAAACTACAAAAATACCACACTGTCTTTGCAAAAATGCAAGAAAATAGTTTTGTTTTTTTTTTAAGTCAGATGCTACAATAGATTAGATTCAGTAATTAAAAAACAATAATTCCATGCTGCCACTTTCACAAAAATGTTTCTTAATCTGTGGCTCTTTATTTAAAGAACAAACTTATGCTAAGTACCTGGGTCATGGAAGGGGACCAGGACAAAGTTTTTAATGGGCCTGGTCCTCCGGCTGAGCGTCTTCTCCAGGATCCGTGAGGCGCCCTCTATCACCTGTTTCAGATCGTCGTACATGGAACCGGTAACATCGAAAACAAAGGCCAGGGTCGAGGCGCTGTCATCGGATTCATCACCCGTCTCAACACGGGGGTCTGCCAAGAGCCTGTGCGCGCTTATATACAGCACCAAGACTAAGCACTTTAATAAGGTACCGGCCATTTTCCAGATTTACTGCATCTGTCTGCTGGAATAAGGCGAATCATATAAAAAAATATAAAAATAAAAAAAAAGAAAAAAAGTTAGTAGCATCAAGTTTTAAAAAGTTTTGATTTCAAAGCCACTCAAAGGAGTCTGGTGCTGCTTCTAGCGGATTTTAAAAAGATATTTGGAACAGCGCGGTTCAGCTGAAACATCAAAATCCGCTGTTAAATACTTCCACAGAACATCCGTGCGTAAAGTTTGGAGGAGCATGTGGACTGGCTCTGCGTTGGAGAGCCCCAGGAGAGCTGGTGCTCTGACGCTTCAAACGGGGGCGGAGATGGGTATTAAAAAGTTCGCGGGACCCAACCGTGGTTGTTTTTTCTTCCCCGTGTGTGTGTGTGTGAGTGTGAGTGTGTGTGTGAGAGAGAGAGAGAGAGAGAGAGAGAGAGAGAGAGAGAGAGAGAGAGAGAGTGTGTGTGTGTGTGAGTGAGAGAGAGAGAAAGAGTATTTGTAACTTGACCCCACTGTGACTTCCAGGCTTCTTTAACCCTATTCAACATTTCCCGTCAGTCTGATTTTCTCTTCATTCTCGGTGGGCCCCTGGAGACGCAGTTTTTAACAGTTTTACGCATGTTACCAGCGGGGCCTGGCGTCTGTATTTTGGACATGTCGAGAACATTGTCTCAGTAACAGCCTCGTTTTTATAAATAGCCATAGTTTATATTCAGCTGACACCAACCTAATTTTATACATAGCCCACCCTGACTAATATCTCCTTGGCATATGAATGGATAGAAAAGCTTGATGCGCCACACGGAAACATCACTTTTTTTGGCTGATGTTGATAGAAATGTTATTGATCATTAAACAGCATCCTTGTGCACTTGATGCCACCTCTAATATGGCTTGTTTAATGTGATCAGACCTCCTTATTCCAAAGTACTTCGTAAAAAAACCAGAAATTTTTTTTAAAAACAAGAAACTGATTGTTCACTTAAAAACACACTTGTGTTTTACTGCACTTAGTTACACATGCTACATTTGAAACATATGCTGAATACAAAATGAATCAAACATATACCCAAACGTAAGAACAGTTTCAGGTCAAGGCCCCAGACCCTTCCTCCTCTTGACAACACTTGCATATGTCCTTGCCGAAAACAAAAAAAGAAAGTGGGTCTAAGCAAGCCCGAAGAGCTCAGCAGCTTCAAAGGCCACCAAGCCCAACCCATTAACGCCAAGATATCATTTTTATGCACTTCATTGTTCATTACACAACTATACAGTGCAGGCTTATACCACAGAGCAAGCTGGCATGTTAGATTCTGTGTTATAAAACATTACAGGCACTAAAGCTTGACATGACACCTTAACAGTGGCATAGCAGTGCAAAACTGGACTGATAACAGATTCCATTCTAAACACAATGCATTAGGGTTGGAGAAATTGTAGGTTACTTCTTGAGACTTGAATGGGATTTGGGAAATCTACAAATAAATACATGAACAAAGCAATCTATTAAAGTTTTTTATATATATATATATATATATATATATATATATATATATATATATATATATATATATATATATATATATATATGGCTAAGAATACAGTAATAGAAAAGTTAACCACTTAAATGCATTTTATTCTGTGCTCTTATACTGTTAAACAGGCAAATGACATTTAAAATTTTGTAAATTATCATTTGCATAAGGCATAATAAAAAAAAAGAAACAAAAAAAAAGTCAGTGAAGCTAAAAAACAACTTTAAGCACAAACTAAAATAATCCAAGAATGCGGAAAAAAAAAAGAGCATCGTTGCATGCACAGATCTCACAGAACAAATACCAAGCAGACAACTGCGACCACAGAGCTTGAAAAGCTTTACAATCAAATTATGTCTGTTTGTGCCTCTCAGTGACCTGGGCTTTGTGTTGCAGAGGGTGCTCTCAAAGGAAATACTGAGCCTCGATTCGGTTGTTAGCTGTGTGAACTGGCCGCTTTGCTTGGTCAGGCCGTTCGGGATGCAGCTCTTCAACAGCATGAACACTGGATGCTCGTGTGAACGGGGGAAAGGAAACCACGACAGGATGCACAGACTGCAAACACGGTAACATACTCCATAGA
This sequence comes from Pterophyllum scalare, assembly GCA_024447675.2. NCBI lineage: Eukaryota > Metazoa > Chordata > Actinopteri > Cichliformes > Cichlidae > Pterophyllum > Pterophyllum scalare. The sequence continues at coordinate 75,211 of JAMQGT020005128.1, forward strand.
AGACTCTGTGCTACTTTAACATTCCTCCTCAAATAAAAACCCTGCTCTCTCAAGAAAAGGAAACCTCGGGGCGTGACAAAAATAAGAATCGGGCAATAATAATGAAAAATACAGTGCAATACATTTCAACACCTTTGATAAAAAATAAAACTTCATTCCATATTTATGAGGAAATTCCCATAAATGCAGCAAAAGCAGAAAATAAATTACCATTATATTTACATTATATAATACACACTATACTGCTTTGTAACTTTAAGTTAGTGTTCACATTATCACCAAAGTAACCCTCCCCAAATATTCTCCTGGGTTTAGAGTCTCTCTGCGTAGTGATGAAGCAGCAGCACAGTTCCTCTGAGCAGTTCACTTGCATCCACTGCTTCGCAGCATGTGAACAAGATGCACACAAACATCTCCATGGGAATTCAGTTCCTCGGACTATCCACGGGGAAAACTACAACACTTGACTTGCAGAAATGTTTGCACGCAGTCCACAATACTCAAGGGTGTATGCAGTGCCATGTAGCTGTAGAAGCACAGACAAATCACTGAAGGTTTTGCTGACAGGTTTGAGGTCTCTATCACATCAGAGGATATATTTGTTCACAGTCCGTTACTGGAAATGTAGACGGGCAGATACTTGACACAGGTGCCGGGTGACAGTGCGACATAAGTTTGCACTCCACTTCTGGGTGATGGAGTTAAAATGTGGCTTCCTCCCTTTACTGGTGTGATGGTGCTGCACTGGCGTGTAACGGGCAGGGGGATGCTGAACTGGATCCATCAGAGAAGTTGTAAGAGGGTTGTGAATAGGGTTGTGTTACGATACCTGGCTGTGTTCAGAGCATGCTGGGTAATCACTAACAGAGCTGCTGCGTTACAAAAAAAATATGTCTTCACAAGCTCACTTCACAGTTGACAAAACGCTGAGCAGGATGTCAGCAACAATTGGCAGCGGCCAGTGCATTACATTAGGGAGTGAGAGGAGGCCCGTCTCGCTCTTCATTCAGCACTGCAAGACTATTTGATTGCCAGTAAACAAATGAGCCAGATGAATAATTCATAGGAACAAACTCAGAGCAGAAAGTGGCTTCTTCACTTTGGTTTCAACCCACAGACTGAAGTTCCTTTCTTTATTATTTGCTCTGATGAAATAAGAATTACACAGTATTATCGTGAAGTTGAAGCATGGCCGGGGATTAAGAAATCATCCAAGCGACTAAGTATGCAGGTAGCAGCTAATTACTACCCCACTCACCTTACATCCCTACACAAGTCCATCATAGAGTGACAACGCCTGAACAATAGAGGGATCTGCCTTTGATCCTTCCTGAAACTCCTGCAGAGTGAGCTTCCCATCGGCATTCTGCAACATGAAAAAAAAAATCAAGGCCCTGTGATGCTTAAACACAAACTCACCAGCAGGGGGCAAAAGAGCATCTCAGGCTATATCATGTTACCCCTGTTCTATGCTGCTGGACTGATGTTTGGTTCAGTGCACTTGGATAGTAGCCACTCTCAGCTAATACAAATCACTAAGTGCTGCTGTGCTGCACAGTTACTCCTATGGGCTGATCTTGGCAGTAGTGAGCTGACAAACACGCCCATGCAGGCTGCGTCTCATCTTTCACTAAAGCTGAGTAGATTCTTGGAACTGACAGAGCGGCCACTAGTACCGAGGGCCAGAGGTATATATATATATATATATATATATATATATATATATGTTTATAGACTGCAGGCGGTGTTAGTGTTGCTGTGATGAATACAGCTAACAACTCTAAACTTATCAAAGCCCAAACTGTGGCAGCAAAGGGAGGCGAAGACCCTATTAATGTTTAACTCATGACCAATTATCGATGTCAGACGTAGTTTGTAGTTTTACTGTAGAATGAACTGTCACTGTTCTTCGGGTAAAGGTTATAATTAATGATAATGCACTACGTCATTAATATTCAAACACTAACCTTATCCATCATTGCAAAAATACGGTCCACACGCTTCTCTGGTGTGTTTTCTTCCTCTGGCAACTCCACAGTGTTCCCCTAAGATATCAACATCGTTAGGCTTCATACTTTGTTTGCATTTAAACAATTCAGAATTAAATGTTTAATGTTTTTGGAAGGGGGGTGGGGGGGGCTTACCACCATCTGATATATGGCATCCACAATGTTCAACATCTCATCTCGGGTTATGTAGCCATCATTGTCAAGATCATATAATTTGAAGGCCCCTATATACAGAAAAAATGTTAAAATATGCGGGCTTCACTAGGTGAAGAGGGGGATAAATATCATTACACTTTCTTATAAGTTTAAAAACGTAAGTTCACTTTACACTTCAGGCTGCTTGATTTTTTAAAAAAGTGTTTGATTTTCTGTTTTCTCTGAACTCTCTAGAAATCCTCAATCCTGTCATTTAAATGTTAACAACAAGAGAGGAGAGTCCATCTTCTTACATCGCAGCTTCTCATCTAGAGTCCCCCGGGAAGTCACCGACAGGGCCTGGATGAACTCTGAGAACTCGATGCGTCCATCCTGCAGAGCGACCAAGGGGAGAGAAAGAGAGTGAAGGGAAATGGCCCAGAGACAGGATGAAGAGACGAGCCTCTCACTTCACACTTGCAGTAGCTGTACTTTCACAAACTGTCCTGTTCTTTCGTGATGTCCTTGCTGGATTCTTCTGAAAATGGGGCCAGACGTTTGCTCCAAGTCAGATGCTATTTTTTGCCTCACACCTGGCTCTCTCCTGAGGTAGAAATATGTCACCTCTGGTCATTAGTAAGAAGAATGCTACCAACTCCAAGTCTAAAAATTACAGCATACAAACACACAACAACCACAACATACTACATAGAACATACTAACAAAGTTAAAACTCTCAAAGATTCTCAGGTGCCATTAATTCAAACCAATCCATCAAATTATGACTTCCTGTCTCAAGTTTAGTCGCCATATTCTTTAAAGGAAAAAATGCCAGGTGTTTTCACGGCCCTTAGGGTCAGCTAATGTTATCTCTACCAGACAGCTGACTAGAAAAAAAAAATGCTAAAGTCATGTATTGCGGATTACACACGTCACAAAAACTGTTAAGATCAATGCACTCTCTAACTATGGGGTGCGTAATACTAATGAAGGTCACAGATAAACATCAGATGAGGAGGTTGTGTGATCTTCCTGACACAAAGCCTCTTAACTCAAGTCAATACACCTCCGGAGGCTCAGCAGCTTCCTGCAACCTGCTCTTCTACAGTTTGTCTCCCTAAACACAATTTCATTAACCACGTACGGCTACAATGAGATGGATTACTTCTGACAAATGGAGTTCGTTACAGGTTTGTCTGGTTAAAATTATATCCTCCAACCCTCAAAAAAAAAAAGAAAACATACGTATGCCCCTTGAAGGAAACGGCACACACTTAAAAACTGCTTTCCAGCACAAAACTGGGTTAAAATTATATGTTGCTACAGACACTAGGACTCGTCTGCAGCTCTCTGCAAAGTACTCATTTTTGGACACTGTAAAAATATATGCTGACAACATTCAGGTCAAGAATAGTTTCAAAAGGGGGGTATCTAGTGTTTTGTTAATATCTTCTAACAAGAAGAACTCTGACAGGGCAAACCTCCGCCAAGGCAGCTCACTCTCTGGGCAGCATTTACTTTTAAGGGAATAGTTTTTTATTTTGTATGTATTCATTTTGGGAGGATTTCTGTTCTTTTTAAATGTACTGTAAGACGTTTGCAGTGCAGTAAAAACAAGTGCAAAGTGCAGGTTTTTGTTATTTGCCCTGTTGAAACCCTTTTTAATATACCTGATATGATGACATGACAAAGCAGTTATAAAGTTAAGACATTTAAAAAAAAAAAAAAAAGGTTTGACCTTACAAATAAGGTGACTTTTTCTTCGAGGTCAAAACCTTGAAGAAAAGGTCAAAGGTCCAGAGTAACATATTTAGAATCACCATATATCATTTTCTATATGCCTATATGTTGTCAATAAAAACATCAGTAAGAAACATGGTATTAAATAGCTCTATAACATTATCACTTTGACCTTCAGATCAATCTACTGACCTTGAAGGAGAGGTCAGAGGTTAAATGTAACATTGTAAAATTTTTAAATGCTGCTGTCTATATGTTGACAATACACACCACACTTGTAAGAATCATAGTAGCCTTTTTGTCCATTTTCGACCAATCATTCGTTTAGTTGACCTTGAAGACCTTGGTGGACGTAAGCCCAATTTTAATGGATTGTTAACATGACCCCACTCTGCACCCCTACAAAGTTTTATCAGAATTCTTTCTATCGTATTTACAGGCAGAATGACATGCACGCACTTACGCATGAAACTGCTACCAAAAACATTACTTCCTTGGCGGAGGTAATAAGTGTAAAATATATCAAATTTCTGTTTGCGTTAATGTTGCCAAAAATACATAAGTGGAGCAATCAGTACACTTTCTGCACTGCTAGTCTTTTCAACTGTATATAATGGTACATGTCCCTATTAGGGAATAACTTAATTACAATTTGGCCAAGAATTTTCATGACAATGTCCAAAACAAACTGCTCTCATTCAAAAGGAGCCTGAATAGGGAAAAAAACTGCATGTATCAAATCTGAGCAACTGGGGCTCTAAGGGAAAAAAAGCAACAAGAAGGGTACTGGAATAATAATTAAAATGAAAGATTTCCATACAGTGCTTCCTTTTTATTCTGTTCAGCAGTCCCTAGACGTTCACAAGGAAAAAGATGCTGTTCTCACAAACTGACATGATCTGAATACAAACCTACAGATTAACTCTTCTCTAAGACTCTTCATCTAGCAGCAATGCCAGCCCCAAAACTATTATTTTCTTCTGAAGTAATGAGGGTTTTTAAAAAAAAATTCTGCTCGCTAATAAGCTAATAAAACAAAAAAAAAAACAAAAAAAAAACATGAATTTATCTACAAACCTTATTTTCATCAAACACATTGAAGACAAAGGAGGCAAACTTTGTGGGATCTCCGAAAGGAAAAAACTGCTTATAGATCTTCTGAAAGCCCACAGCGTCCAACTGCCCACTTGGGCAGTCCTTTATGAAGCCTTTGTACCTAAAAAGAAAAATAAAGTGAGACCATTTAACAACTAATACATGCTTATTTATTGCAATGAGAATTCATAATGAAGACAAGGATGGCCAGCAGTGGTAAACTGAAGTCACCTCCTCGTTCTTACAATAGGCATTACTGATTCAGTCTGAAAGAGTGTGCGAGATCAAAAAGGTAAAGCGCAAAGCTATTTGTCTCATTCACAGATAAGACGATCGCCTTAATCCAATAGCAAGCCCAGGGTGGTTAACTCTAATCAAATTACTCTCTGCTCCTCTTTTGATAATATGCGTAGCTGATAGATAAGTCAGAGCTTCCGCTTGCCCCTGGAAATACCATATCTGGAGAGGGACTTAACATCTCTATTAGCCTAAATATAGAAGCATTTCATAAGCAATTTCAAGTGCAATCACTCAAAGGTAGGCAGTTTTCTTGTATGTCATCATAGGGGAACTCTGCATCCACAGAGTCTATCTACACAGGAACAGGTTAGGGAGCAAGCAAGCGAGTGTTAGCCTTTACAAAAATAAATGTTAGATGAATAGTAGGAGGAGGAGAACATGACAGGGAAATAATAACACTCTAGTTATAAAAAGCATTGCAAAAAAGCTTTTCCTCTTAATCAACAGCAAAAATGACGCAAGTTCACACAAGGGAGCACTGCACATTCGTCTCTGCTTCGGTTCAGGCTGTTCATAATAAGACTGGGCTATAATTAAGGCCAGAGAGAGCACGTTCTGATGAAGAATGAAGGCCAGGGCCAATCTTTTCCACTCACACTCTGACTCCTCACTCTTCTTAAACTCTTTTACTTTTAATCTGCCTGGGAGATAATGAAGCCAGCTCCTTACAGTCAAAGAAATAGGGAAGATGCTTTGACGAGCAGCTGGGAAAAAGTCTCAGCAAGAGGAGGAGCAAGAGCAGAACCATGTAATTCTCATATATGAATTATCTGGAGATACATGAAGAGAAATGGAAGCTCAGCTTAACTGTAATGCAGGCTATAACCTAATTGGTATTCAAAGAACCGAACGCACAATGCATATCATAATCCACAGCCGACCTATTTCACCTGAATTCTTTTGTCGTTTTTAATGCCTGACAGGGAAAAGACTGAAGACACTGATGTGCAGCATCATACTGTATATACAGTGTTCAAGTGCAGAGCATTAAGGGTAGAGTTTAATATGCAAAAAACATACAGCAGTACATTTCCATTCAGATTCTCAGTTTGCATCTTTTAGGCACTAAAGACTGTATCACAGTTTTCAAAAATATGAATTAATGAAAAATCTATCTAAAATAAAATATTTTTATTCTGTAAATATATCTAGTTTGCTCTTTTTTTAAAATAATGTCAAATCAGCTGGGTCAAATATCAGCAAATTTGAGATTTATCACAAACCACTAACAATAAATTAGCACTCCCATATTAGATATTAGATATATGCACTATATATAAACTGGCATCTGTTTTCTAATAAGTAGCAAGACACTGCATCACAGAAATCACAGTTTGGAAATGTGTTAAGAATCGTGGCAAATATATATATATATATATATATAAATAAATAAATAAATAAATGATATGATATATATATATATATATATATATATATATATTTTATTTTATTTTATTTTTTTTCCCTTTGCAGTGACCAGAGGATAAATGAATTCACTGAGATGAATTCAGAGATGAGCAAAAATAATGTCGTCCAGATGCTCTGTTGGTCTGCGTTTTGAGCCATTATGCATGGCAAAATGAAGGGCAGCCCACCAATTTTACACATAAAAAGTTCAGTTTATCCACCAGGAGCATTTCTCAGTCTGTGAAAACACATCTTATGTGGTTTAAAAGAAACTTTTTAGAAAATAACCCTGATGATGAAATTGGGCTTTTCATGACTTGGGCTTGAGTCTTAAAATTTAACAGAAAACCTGGGCTGCAAGCAGGAGGTATGGCATTTAAGAGAAGAAAGCATTTAAGATGCAAGTGCAGCCTAATGGAAGGTAATTTTGAGTTGTATTATGGGAGATGGATAAAAGGATACGCCAGTCTCTTAATGCTTTAATTTTGAAAGCATTTTAAATTTTTTCTCTTTCAGATGAGTCACTTTTTTTTTTATCCAATGCTAAATCACTCGAGTCCCCCTCTGCTGCCTGAACAAGGTTGTGTTTTCTTCCTTTTGCAAATCTTAAGGAATTATTGTCTTAGAAAAGACTCTGCATCTTTTGGTAATTTAGCACATTTACAACATTTTCAAGGTATCAAAATGACAGAAAACCTGGCATGCACACATACAGTACACGTCTCTCATAGATGAGTGTGTAGTAGCTTTCCCTTAGTCCTGTAAATATACTCATATGCAAAACTAGTGCAGCTGACCTTTAAATAGTTAATGCAAACAGGCTATTTGAATTGTGTACTATTAAAAAAACTATTTCATACACATTGTAAAATAAAGCTCTAATGATGCAGTACTGATTATTATTACAGCTACACAGTGTTTAAGTTTTAATGGCTGAATATTTAAATAATTGATTTCAAATGCAATCAACTGTGCATCGACCAGACAGCCACTCAGCTCTAACATTAATTTGCTTTATAAGACATGTTATGTGTAAGTATATGGCTGACTACTAACCCTACTCTTAACTTTCATAAAAACATTTTGATAGCATTAAATTCAAAATCAGCAAATATTTTACAGAAAACTTGAAATGTTGTCTTTGCATTATTTTATTGCAAATTTATTGACATCTTAGCACACCAATCCCAAACAGAGATGCCCATTTACCATACTACAACAACTACATACTACATAAGCACTATATACTGTAAATACAGTGGATACAGTAAGCGCTGCACCAATGTGTAAACATGTTTGCAGTGTCAGCTGCTCAACAGTCTCATAATAAGAATCACTTTCATTTGCCAAGAACACGTCATGTACAAGAGATCCTACTTGGTGACACTAGCGCTAAGACACATACACGTTCAGCCTGTACTTGAAGCAGTG